>PVIA01003959.1:0-88726 GCA_004024845.1 Tonatia bakeri
CTTAGAAGTGAGGGTGGGGCTGGGGAGGCTACAGAAGAGCTCACCATGGCCCCAAAGCAAGGAGGAGACAGGAGGCAGGGTCAGTGGATATGTAGTATCTAGGGGTGAGGGGAGGAGGAAGGTAGCTGGAGACTGGGAAGAGACCAAAGGCAGGAGGTGGCGTGGCAAGGTAAGGGTGTGCGTATTCACTATGTCGGTAGTGCATGCATATGAGTAGGTACAAGTGTGTATGCTAATTTACATAAAATAGCTATGTCTGTGTACATGTGCATGGGTTGGGTGGATGCATATACATGTTTGCTGTGCACACAGATACATGCATATGGGTATGCATGCATTTGGGTGCACATGTGTGGTTGTATGTACAAGATAATGGGAGAGTGTGTGTGAGCCAGTGCCTGTCTCTCAGTAGGTGCCAGACTCAAGGAGCCAGGAAGAATAGAAAGTAAAAACAAGGCTTTACTGCTTCAGCCAGAAGAGGCCTACAAAGAGGCTGGTTTAACCTTCTGTCTTGGCTGGAAACACTTTTGAGGTCCCAAGACCAGAGGAGTTTCTTTGCTTTTTGCCACAGGCCAAGGGATGAGGACAGCGATTTCCTGGGGCCCAGAGGGAGCAGGGATAGGGCTATGCCGCTGCTCTGGGGGTGGGGTAACTGGTCAGTCTGCTTCTGTCTCCTAGGGCCTGGTCAAGTCTTGGGCATTGGGGTGGTCGTGGGGATGGAGAGGCAGGCTCCAGGACTAGGGGCTTTTCTGTCAGCACGTTAGAGAAGCTCCTGCCCCAGCCAGGCTCAGTGATGCCTGGAAATAGCCCCTTCCCCTGCCTGCCTCTCCTTCTATGACTATTTTTATGGTGGGACCAGTTCCAGGCCTGGGAGCTGGGTTTGCTTGTGGTAGCCAGTGGAGGGATTGGGGGAGCAGAGAGGAAGGCTGGCAGCCTCCCTTCTCTGGCCTAGGCAGGTCACTGGGGCCCTGTAGTGTGGTTGGGGTTTGGGAGCAAGCCAGCCATCCAGGAAGTCTGTGGGGGTAGCCAGGAAGGCAGGGAAGCGTGGAACAGGCGGGGAAGCAGCAGGAGAGAGGACGGGCTGCTGCGGCAGGGAGAGGATGTGAGGAAAGGAGAGAGACAGATGGGAAAACAGGAGAGCAGCTGACGAGAAGGCTGTAGCCGGCAGGGGGTGGATGAGTGCTGTAGGGCTGATGACTGAGCCTGCTTCCTACTCTTCATTTGGGAAGGTCTAGAAAGGTGGCTAGAGGCCTGGAGAACAGAGCAGTAGGGAGGAAAAAGGCAAGATGACTGGGAAACTTCTACCTTCCAAGTTATGGGAAAGAAAGGGGAAAAAAGAAGCAGCTTCTGTCATTTGGTTCTGCAGCTAGAAGCCTGACCTCTCCCTGGTGCTGGTTTTGTGCCCACCCCTGCCTCCAACAAGGCTCCTCACTTGCCTGACCCTCATTCCTTCCTTCATTTACTCACCAACAGATACGGGTATATTGGAAGTCAGTGGGAAGTTCAGCTGTGCATTGCGGTTATTCGGGGGCTGGCCCCGTCCTCCTGGGTGGGGTGTCGCCACCACCCTATCAGCTGTCTGCCCTGCAAACCTCAGCCAAACCCTATAGCACTAAGGGAGGCACTCTGCAGTGGCAAACACTGATTCTTCTGCTGCCGTCATCAGAAAGGCCCCATCCAGCCTTCTCACCTGCGCCTCTCCCCAAATCCCACTTTTCTCAGCCCAGTCTCTGCACAGACCCTCAGCTGTTTGTTGGCTACTGCTTACCATCCTCTGTTGCCCTCTCTCAGCCTTTGCTCATATCTCCTGCCACTTGAAAATTTCTCTTGTTCAACTCCGTGTTGCCTTCCTGCAGGACGTCTGTTTAGATCGGGCCATCCTGCTTGCCTCGCCTGCCCAGCTGCGGGTGCCGTGGGTCATTCTTCAGTAACCAGTCCGAGTGGTCCTGGGTGCTCTGAAGTGCTCTGTTGGTGGGAGTTGCCTACTCAGTGAGACGTGTTTTTTGAGGACCAGGATGGCCTTTCGTTCCCTTTGAGGGAAGCCAATGGCACAGCTGCCAAGAGCTGAATTCTGGACTCCCCACCTAGCTATTCCTCCATAGCCTCGCCCTGACCACAACCCATAATTTCCCGGGGCCTCATGTGCACAGTGGGAGAAACACCTGTCTGCTTAGTCCTGAGGATCTTTCTTAGACCGTAAAGAATTCTACAAAGTGTAAGAGATTTTCTCGTTTGGGCCCTACCACTCCCTTCACACAAACACACATTCTGGCATGCAGTGACATGGTAACCTGCTTTCACCATTTTCCTTCCTTCTCCCACCCCATAGCCTCTAGCCACAGTAGTTTCCTGGCTCCATCTTTATCAGGCAAGCACACAGAGTGATGAAAGGAACACCAGTGGTTTTAGTTCACAGTAATCTCAATCTCAGCCTTTCGTTATTCCCTCCCTGCGATGGGAACACACAATCCATTCAAGGACTAACGGGTAAAACTGCTCCCTCTGGCTTAGCTTGCACCCAGCATTGAGCTGGGCACCGAGTAGGTACCGGGCATGGGTGGTGAATGAATGCAGCGGGTTCGCTCACATGGTGGGTAGACAGAGACATGAAAGCATCATGTACTGACCCCCAAACTCTACTCTCACATTTGACCCACAGACTCACAACCATGTATTACTTCAATTTCACTTGGGCCAATGTCAACCGTGGTAATTACTCATGTTGTGGGCCTACCACGTGCCAGGTCATGGTACCCAGTCCCTATAGATTCTTGTCCCCATGGAGACACCTGGCATAAAGGTGGGAGAGGGTGGCTTGGTGAGACCGGGTCGCCCAGGGCAGGGAAGGGCAGGATGGAGTTAGTGGGTAGGGGCCTATGGAAGATCCAGAGACCCGAAGATCTTTGCAGGTGAGTAGAAAGCCTTCCAGGGTCCTGGCTGCTTGTTCCTGTCTTCTCCCACCAGGACTGGAAGTTGGCGGGAGGCCTAGGGTCTGAGCCAGGCTGTCATTTACCGACAAGTGTGTCCTCATTGGGTGGAGCTGCTGAGGTGCTCCGGTGCCAAGGTTGGCCTCACTTGCTTGGGCCTGGCTTGTAGACCACAGTGGACAACCCCAGAATGGAACAAGAGCACACACAGTACATTCATTTTTTTTCTGACCCGCAAATCAGAATACATTATGTAACATGAAGACCAAATCCTTGAGCCCCCACCACAGCCATGTCGTTCTTCCTGGAGCCTTACTTCAACGTGGACAATGGCTACTTGGAGGAACTAGTGCTCGGCTTGAGGCCGGGGAGCTCCGCCAGGCGGACTACCTCAGCCTGGTGCAGTGTGAGACGCTCGATCACCTGAAGCCGCACCTGCAGAGCACTGACCTCGGCAGCCTCCTGGCCAACGAGGCGTCACCACTGACAGTGTCTGTCACTGATGTCCGGCTCAAGGAGAAGATGGTGGTGGAGTTCTGCCACGTGAGGAACCACGCCTATGAGCCAGTCGCCAGCTTCCTGGATTTCCTTACTTGCAGCTGCATGACTGACAGCGTGACCCTACTCATCACGGGCACACTGCACCAGCGCTCTATCGCCGAGCTCGCGCCCAAGTACCACCTGCTCGGCAGCTTTGAGCAGATGGAATTGTAAACATTTCGCAGACACCTGCTGAGCTCTGCCATGCCATTCTGGTGGACACACCCCTGGTGGCTTTTTTCCAGAATGGCATGTCAGAGCAGGACCTTGATGAGAGGAACATTGAGCTCATCCGCAGCAAGCTTTACAAGGCCTACCTGGAGTCTTCCTGCAAGTTCTGCACCCTGCTGGGTGGGGCCACAGCAGCGCCATCTGCCCCATCCTGGAGTCTGAAGCAGTCCGCCGCACCTTCATCATCGCCATTGATTCCTTCGGCACAGAGCTGTCCAAGGACTACCGTGCCAAGCTCTTTCCACACTGCGGACGGCTGTCCCCTGAGGGCCTGGCCCAGCTAGCTCGGGCTGCTGACTACGAGCAGTTTAAGAACGTGGCTGACTACTACCCGGAGCACGAGCTGCTTTCCAAGGGTGCAGGCAGTTGCCCTGGAGACAAGACCCTGGAGGATCGGTTATTTGAGCATGGGGTGAAACTGAACAAGTTGGCCTTCCTGAACCAGTTCCACTTTGGTGTCTCCTATGCCTTTGTGGAGCTCAAGGAACAGGAGTGTTGCAACGTCGTGTGGATTGCTGAGTGCATTGCCCAGGGCCACCACGCCAAGATCAACAACCGCATGCCCATCCTCCAGCGCCCTGGCCTAGGGCTCCCCACAGGTGTGTGTGTCTGCGTGTGCTGGGACCAAGGCCACGGCTCACATGCCTGCCCTGGGGTAGCACATTGTCCTAGTGGCTGCCCAGCTTCCCTGCTCTTCTGAGGCTATTCCTGGGCCTGAAAAGGGGCTGGGTACCTGCTCCCCCGACCAAGGATAGACCGAGTCCCCCTCCAGATCAAGGAGGCCCCCTCAGCCCTGTTACAGCCACTGATATGCCCGAGAAGCATGTGGTCAGTTTTGTACCCTTTCCTAACCTGAGAACCCCTGGGGGCGGCGTGAGCCTCCTCTCCCCTCTGTGGGTCTCCCCCAGAGCCATGGGGAAGCAGTGTGTATGTGTCCTTGAGGCGTGGGGGAGGTAGCTGTGCACATCCTTTCTCAGTTTTGCCCCTTTGAACAATAAACTGCCCTCTTGAAGGAAAAAAAAAAGACCAAATACTTGACATCAGAGCTCTCTGGTACTCATGTAGTTGCTGAACTTAGAAACACAAATGTTCACACACACGCACATGCACACACACACACACACACAGTACAACCATCCAGCCCTTTGCAAGATAGGCCCCTTGCACCTCTTGAGCTACCTATTTTTGTTGGCTTCTACTTGCACCACAAATATTCAACTGCAGTCAGCCTCCAACCTATGCCCATGGTCCTTCCTACCCCTGCCCCTGCCCCTTCCCTTTGATGAGTGATGAGTCTGGAGGAGATCCACGGGGCTGGACTCGGGAGAGGAGCAGTGAAGGAAACTTTAGGGCCGGTCAGAATCTGGCTTAGCAGAGAAAAGACAGGCTTTGGAAAAATGCAAACAATCCAGTTAGAAATCGGGTGGAGGATATGAGCAGACTTTCTCCAAAGAGGACATGCAGATGGCCAACATGTACATGAAAAGATGCTCAGCATCACTAGTCATCAAGAAAACGCAAATAAGAACCATGAGATACCACTTCACATGTGTTAGAAGGGACGCCATCGAGAGACAAGAGGTAGCAAGTGCTGGCGAGGATGCGGGGAACAGGGAGCCCTGTGCACTGGTGGTGGGGGTGCAGACTGGTGCAGCCACTGTGGGAAGCAGTGAGGAAACAGGTTCCTCAAAGAGTTAAAACTAGAACTACCATATGACCCAGCAATTTCACTTCTGGGTATATTCAGTCAAAGAAAACGAAAACACTAGCTAGAAAAGGTAGGCACCCACATGCTCACTGTAGCATTACTCACGATAGCCAAGACACGGCAGCAGCCTAAGTGTCCACTGGCAGATGAAAAGGGTACAGAAAATGTGATACACACACACAGCCATATTATTCGGCCGTAAAAGGGAAGGAAATGTTGCCCTTTGCAATAACATGGATGGACCTTGAGGACATTATGTTAAGTGAAATAAGTCAGATGGAGAAAGACAAATCTCACTTACATGTGGAATCTAAAAAAACCCCAGAATACAAAAGCAAACAAACAAAAACGCCCTCAGCTCATAGACACAAAGAACACACTGGTGGTTATCCGAGGAGGTGAGGGATAGACAGGTAGGTGTGGGTGCATGGGCGGAGGGGATCGGAGTTACAAACTGTTGCACACCTTACACTGATATGTTATATGTCAACCAAACCTCAAAAAAACCTAAAACAGCGGGGGAGGGGCTTGGACTGTCTCTTCCCAGTTCAGACCAAGGTGTTTGAGGGACAGCAATTGGTGGGCCTGAAAGGGAACTGGTCATCTAATCTCTTCAACCCTCAGCAAAACCCCTCTGCCTGGCACAGCAGGGGCTGTAAATTCATTATAACTCAAGCAGAAAGTGGGGGCTCAGGGGCTTGGCTTGGAACAGGACCAGGACAGGTGAACAGACCTGGACGCAGACACACGGACACACGGCACGCAGACCCACACTGTGTTCGTGCGAGACGCAGACTAACACACACCGGTGCATGGCACCCACACAGAGACTCGGGGCACCAACTTGGCGCACATGTCCCGACCCACCGCACCCTCTCACAGAGTCCCTTCTGTCCCGGCCACAGCAGCAGGGCTGGACCCTCACCTGAGAGAGCAGAGTCGGGGTGGGGGGAGCCCAAGGCTCTCCGTCCTCAAGTGTATTAGTACAGGACAGTGATTTTCCAATGGTATGCTGCGGCATACTGCCGTGTCACAAAAACTCTTAAAAAAATGTGTGATATCGGGCTGTTTAGTCAGGGGCACTGACCTCTTTTCCTTCAGATTGTCAGATAAAAACATGACAACAGCCAGTACAACAAAAGCCATTTGGTGTGGATGAATAAAGATTATACCTTTTTTTTTGTCAGATTGGCAAAAAATCTATTTTTTAGTGTGCTGCAGAATTTTAGTGATTATTTTATATGTACCATGAGGTGAAAAAGGTTGCAAGTCACTGGTATAGGGTGGGGAGGTGCTGGTGTGGGTCGGGCACACTGGAAGGAGCAAGGGTAGAGGGTTGGGGGGCAAGGGGGGTGGGCTAATCTTTGTCTGGACAATGAGCAGTTGGCAGCAGGTGCACGTGTGTGTGTGTGTGTGTGTGTGTGTGTGTAGCAGGTGGAGAGCGTGGGAAACAACCCATCACCTGATTGGTCTGGTAAGCAGACACAGGATCAAGGCAGGGGCCCCAAACCCTGGCCAGGCAGTTCAGCACCCGGCGGGCTCTAAACATTTGTGGAGCTGCTATTGAATGCCAGGCCATGCACTTCACATGCTTTAGTTAACCCCTGACTTCTACAAAAGAGACAGGATCCTCACCTGCTTCCTTGGCTGGGGGAGGAGACCGTGGCTCTGGTGGAGGGAACTGGTAGAATCTTTGCCCTGGGCACCAAGCCCCAGTCCTGAGTTCTCGGTTATGCTGCCCCAACCCAGGAGCCATATTGTGAGTGGAAGTCGAACAAGTCAGAAAAGGGCATTTTGGGGATGGAGTCCGGACAAAAGGGTGCCTGGGGTTTGAAGTTCAGGCTGCCAGCTGGCTCTGTGCTCGGCAAGCCCCTGTGCTCAGCCCCCACCAGGCCCCGTGACCTCTGCTGTGGGCCACAACCCCGGCCACACCGTCCTCCACTCGTGCCCCGCAGGCAGACCAGCCATCCCTGTTACAAGCCCTCCTAGCTGCCCGGACCCTCTCTTCCAACGTCTCTGCCCCACCCGCCTGCATGCTGCCTTTGTGCTTGCACTGACCGGCCCTCGCGGTTCTCCCGTTGCTCCGAGGGCGCCCAGTAAATATCTGGTGAAGTCGGAGTACAGTTATTTTGGGTAAGAATAGAAATATTATAATATATATGCTTCCATTTTTGTGGTTTATGTTTCATGTTTTTTCCTCTTTTTTACATATTTAAAAATTGTTTTTTGGGCCCTGGCTGGTGTGGCTCAGTGGATTGAGTGCAGGCTGCGAACCGGGCATCGCAGGTTCGATTCCCAGTCAGGGCACATGCCTGGGTTGCAGGCCGTGGCCCCCAGCAACCGCACATTGATGTTTCTCTCTCTCTATCCCTCCCTTCCCTCTCTAAAAATAAATAAAATCTTTAAAAAAAAATTGTTTTTTGGATAAAGGAGGAGAGTGTCTTCCATGATTGCCGTCCCGGATGGCCTGAGCTCCAGCTGCCCACCGTTGAGCTTGCGATGCAGGCAAAACTGAGGCCAGCCGAGACTCCCATCCGCAGCTGGGCCAAGGGCTCAGCTGGCCTGTTTTAGTCAAGGAGAACAAGAGCCATGTGAAGCTGAGAGCACGGAACAGAAAGCAGAGAAGCTGAAACAGTCGCTGTTCTGGGTTTTCCTGTAAAGAGCCTGGACGAACTATCTGCACCCGAACAGCATCCCATTCATCTTTAAGAAGTAACACCCCTCATCTCCGCGTAGAGGTGGTGGAGCTTTTCAATGACCATGTTCAGCCCATCTGGTAAACTTGTCCCGATTGAACAAGTTTGGCTGCTGTAACTGGAGGAGCCCCTTCGGTGGGAATTAAAGCTGCAAATGGTGCGGTATCTCAGGCAAGAAGAAACGGAACTCAGTTCCGTATGGCGAGCAAAGTGCACGCAGAACGGAGCCAATCGCCAAGCGTGAGGCGTAGGCCCAGACGACAGAGTGCTCCTGCACAGCGACACTCTCTTGTTCACTAAGAACTGTCCCCACAGCTCGGCTGGCACACAGAGCGGCTTCTGGGATGCAAGCGTGTACCCAGTCAGGTGCATTCATTGGAGTTACCGGAGTTGCTGTACTAATTTGTGGTTGGAATGAGGGCCAACCATATTCACTTGCGTCAGATCCCTCAGAACTCACTTTACCTGGAAAGCCATAGCAATGGGAAAGAACTATGTGAATGAGAACGTTTTCTTTGAGAAAAGACATAAGAAATATCTAGAACCCGAGGATGCCATTCACACAGCCATATTAACCCTAAAGGGAAGCTCTGAAGGGCAAGTGCAGACGGTGACATAGAAGCTGGAGTCGGGGTGCACTGGACTTAGGAGGCTCCCTCCACCCGAACGGGCTACTGGGTTGCTGCTGCTCAGTCATGAAGTGACTGAGAAATCCAGGACTTCAGATCGTTTCTGCACGTACACATGTCTGAAGTATGTTTTGTTTTGCAAACTTTTTGCACACTTATTTCTACATGATTTAATGGATCAATGTTTTTCATACGACATTTATAAATTGTAATAAACTGTTATATCTGAGTGGTGGGGAGAAAATGCAGACAACTGTCATTGAACAACAATAAAGTAATAAAAACCCTGTTATATCCGATAAAATGAAATAAAATAAAATAAAATAAAATGTGCCCTGGCTGGTGTAGTTCAGTGGATTGAGCACAGGCTGCAAACCAGAGGGTCACCAGTTCGATTCCCAGTCTAGGGCACATGCCTGGGTTGCAGGCCAGGTCCCCAGTGGGGGCCATATGAGGGGCAAACACACAATGATGTTTCTCTCCCTCTCCTTCTCCCTCCCTTCTTCTCTCTCTAAAAAAATTTAAAAAAATCTTAAAAAAACAACTCTACTTTAAAAATAAAATGAAACGTAACATACTTGTTGCCAGATGGGTACTAGGCTTATTGAGGTGTTCAGTTTGTAAGGTATAAGTGTCTAATCACTATGTTATATACCTAAAACTAATATAATGTTGTATGTCAATTATAATTGAAAAATAATTTAATATAAAAAGTAACATGTCTGAGAGCAATGAAAAAAAGCCCTCTCAGAGATTTGTACTTAAATGTTCAGAGTAGCTCTGTTTGGAAAAGCTAAAAACTGGGAACTTTTCAAATGGCCGTTGGCAGGCGAACGAGTATGCATCTGAGGGAACACTATGCAGCGATAAAAAGAACTTTGCCATGTGCTACAGCATGAGTGAGTCTCAGAATAACTGCTGAGTCAAAGCAGCAACACATAAAGCACACATACCGTATAATTCTGTCTAGAATGTACTGGAATTTTGGAAAATCCTAGGAAATGTGAACTCTTGTAACGGCAATGACAGCAGACCAGTGGCCGCCTGGGGACGCGGTGGGTAGGAACGGGTGGGGACGGAGGAGACGTGAGAGGGGCGCCAGCACGCTTCCGGGCCGGCGGGAGTGTTCGTTGTCTTGACTGTGGTGACGGGCTCGTGGATTATCCGTGCGGCAGCACTTGCCACACTGCACAGTGAGTGCCGTTGTGGAACGTCAGCTTGGTCTCAGTTACAGCCGCGAGAACGAATAGCACATCCCCGTCGGAAAATGATTTGAAAAACAGAGACAAGGAAAAAGAGCGATTGACCATCGTGTCCATGGCGCGCAGAAGAGTATTTCAGTGTGTCAGGTTCTTTCATAGCATCGGTGATCTCAGGTCAGCTCTTGGGGATAGGTGTTACCTCCCCTCTTTAGTAGATTAAAAAATTCGGGACTCAGAAACCAAGAAACTGGCAGAGGCCACCCAGCCAGCGTACTGGGTCCCAACCGCAACCGTCTCTGAGTCTAGCCTGGGCCCCTCCTCCACCTTCCCGTCCTCTCTCCTTTCTGGAATGCTCTTCTGAAAAACTTCAGCCTGCTTTGGTAACACTGCAGGCAAAGGACTTTGGTCACTGACCAGCGGGGAGTTATTACTGTCACCTGCACGTTTGCTGTGAGCCTTGGGGGAGCCAGGGCATGGAGGACGGAGGTCCACAGGGCAGGGTTCAAAGGTGTGGTACCCGAAGGGCTTCCACCCCTCAGCCCACACCGCCTGAGTGGCAGGACCTGCCTCCACCCACGCCAGCCCTCCGCACCCCTCTCTTCCAGGAACCCTCCCTCTCACCTTCAGCCACCCTGACAATACGATCTCCCCACCCCAGCCCAGCCCAGCTGTGGCAGGAAGCTGAAAGGGGAGGCCTGTGTCCTCACAGACCCTCACAGGGGACTGAGGGGCTGCAGGGCTGAGGAATGCTCTGGCCTTGAGGTTCAGGGACTCTATTCTCACCATCTCTGGAGTCAGGTCTGAGGTTGGGGCCCCTGTGACCGCAGAAAGGTGGTGGGAGGTATGGAGGCGGTAGACCTGTCTTGCTGGGGTGCACAGAGAAGCCAGGACAGACTAAGCTGGGAGGCCTGAGGGAGGTGAGGATGCCCACAGCAAGGTGAGCACGTTGGAGTCAATTTGCAGCAGATTATGATATTCTGGGTTCTTCCCTACCAAGCCCTAAGATGTTGTGGGCAAGCAGAGCCTCAGCCGCAGGCATGTCCCCTCTTTCCTTCGGCACTGTGCCTTACAGGTAGTAAGCACTCACCAAGTGCTTGAACTTATTGCCTGGCTGAGAGAGGTAGCACTTACCTGCCAGAAAGACACTGCCTGGAAGAGAAGGAGGCCTGGGGAGCAAAGGAGACATTGCTGGGGCGAGAGGCTGGGCTCAGGGAGAGGAGCGGCTGAAGGGCATCTCCTGTAGTGGCAGGAGTCTCGGGAGAGCACACACTGACAGTGGGGGCCAGAAGGCAGGGTATCCCTCTCTGTGACCTCTGATCTCTCTCAGCAGAACCAGCCAGGCTTCTTGCTCCTGGGCTGCCTGCTTGGGTGGGGAGGGAGGCAGGTGGCCCAGGCTCCTTCACACATTCGGTTGGACAGGTTTCTCACTGCAGGAGAGCAAAGGTGCCCAGCCCTGGGCATGCGCTGGAAAGTGTGCTGCGAGGCTGGGTGTCGGCCTGAGTGATTCAGGACAGGTGCGGAGGGGAGGCCTCCACCCCTCCACCCAGACTCCTGCGCAGGTCACTGACCCTGATCGCCAAGAAGAAGCTAATAACACCTGTCCTGGCTAATTAACAGATTTCAGAGCTTGGTGAGATCAAATGGCACCACTGTGTGAGGGCGTGGCAATGTCAGATGTAAGTACAAGGTGTTAGGTATGACCATTGTCAGCGTTAGCTCGGAGGACTGATTTGATTTCCCGACCTCTCCATTCCTTCCCTTGCTCACACAGGGGTCTTCCGGATGGACACACGGGCCAGCCTCCACCCCCACCCCACCCCCGGCCCTGGCATCTCTCAGAGTATCTCATTAACCCGCTTCTGAGGAGTTCTCTCCCTGCTTGCAACACCGTCCTTCCCCATAAATCACAGGTGGCACACACAGGGCCCGTGGACAGAATCCGGCCCTCCACCTTGTTTTATCCGGCCCAGCACCTTGTTCCTACCCGGCGGCAGCACGGAGCTCTCACTTAACTGTTAAGGAGTAGTTACATTTATACAGTCCTAAAATTACATTTGGCCCTTTGAAGGCAACCTTGAGGCTAATGTGGCCCCCAGGGAAAATGAGTTTGACACCCCTGCCCTAAATTGACCAGTCGTTCAGGTTTGCCGAGAACTGAGGGGTTTCTGGATGCAGGACTCAGTGTTAAAATGGGGTCAGTTCCAGGCAAACTGGGACAACTTGTCGCCCCACTGCCCTCTCCACCCCCAGGCTGCTTCCTCTTCCCTGTGGTGAATATGGTATCTCAGGCATTTCAATGTCTGTCTGTCTGTCTCTCTCCCTCTCTCTCATCTTAGTTGCCCTTATCTGCCTTGCAGCCTCTAAGCCAGAGATGGGGTGTGCCACCCCTGGCCATTCCTTCCTTCTCAGTGGGGCCGGCCAGCCTCACCAATCCCTCAGCCTCCTGTTGAACTTCTATCCCCTGTACACCTCAAAACTGTGCCAGACGTTTTCCTCAGTGAGAGAAGATGTAACCCCCCACCCCCCACCCTGCTTGAGAGGCCTCTGGGATGAGCTTCAAGGGGGAAGAGAGCTTGTCTGTCTGGTCCCAGCCCTCTCTGCCCGCCCAGAAGAAGGAGCACCCTGGGCGCACATGGCCAAGCCCGGCCCATTCCCCACATCCGCCTGAGTCCTCAATGCTGGGTGGGCCCTTCCCTGGGCCCTTTCCCTCTCCACGGTGCCCACCCTCAGCCATGCTAACACTCTGAGCCTCCTGCTCACTCTTCCCCAGACCCCCACTGCTCTGCCTGGCCCAGACCCCTCCCTCCAGGCTCTGGACATGGCCTTCTGCCTGTGCACTTCCTTCCACCTCCTCCCTGCTCCACCACATCTTACCTGCTTGACCCATTCTGGTTTCATCTTCCCAAACCACTGCACAGCCCCTCAGACTCTGCTGTAGGACCTCCGCCAAGCCCCTCTTGGACCCCTTGGACCACTTTACCCCTCGACCTGCCTTTCTGCATCCTTCTGGTCTGGTCTGCACCTTCTAACCTAACATTCTCTGGCTGGTCAGAGCTGCCACCACTTCCCCCGCTGCACCGACGGGATGACTTCTTGCTGCCACCCCCTTACTGAGTCTTGCTCATCCCCTTAAAGCTACTCTCCTGGAAAACTGTCCTTCTCCACTGGGCTGGTATTCGAAAGTGCTTCTGAGGCAGAGCTTGGGTGTTCACCTCCTTGTTCTGTAGCCTCAGCCAGGTAAAGCACACAGTAAGTGCTGCTACTGTCAAAGGCAAGCCCTGATGGGGGCAGCACTTGGCCTCTGGTGTGGACGGCTCTGGGAACAACAATCCGAGTCATCTTTGCAGCTAGCAAGGAACAGAAAGTCCCCTGCAAGGGAGACCCCAGGCGTTCAGTGCCACACAAGGGTCCACCTCCCACTGCTGGGCACAAGGCTGGAAAGTGCCAGAAGCTCCAGCCATGGGTGTGGCCTGGAGAGCAGAATGGAAGGTTAGGTCCCCAGACCAGTTTTCCTTCCCGATACCTCAAAGGGCTTCGGGCCTGCCCTGCCCCAGTATGCGTGCTCTCGGGAGAGGTGGGGCCCAGATTTTGTCTCTGGGGCCTTGAGCCTGCCCAGAGCCTGTCCCTCTGGCCCAATCTCATGCCCATGAGTCTTCCCCACCCTGGGCCAGGCCTGGCCTGACCTGAAACGCCTGCACATACTCTGGTCAGTAGGAGTTAGCACAGCAGTTTCTTCAGCCTGGAATGGCCACGGTGGTGGCAGGAGGCTCAATGAAGGGAGTGGGTTTGTAGGAAAGGAACAGTGTACTTTGAACTGCCTTCTTGCCCCCTCCCATTCAGAGGGCTGCTGTCTAGTTGCAGGGGTCTCGTGCAATCCAGTTTTGCTCACCCTCTTCCTCTGCACTCGTCCGCCCACCCAGACCTGGCAAGTGGAACCAGTGACCACTGAGGGCTAGGCCGTGGTTGAAATGAATGGTTCCCAGGCATTGGGATGCGAGCCTGGAACTGAGTCTGGTGGGATCCAGAGGCAGGTGAAGGGCAGGGACTGCTTCCAGGAGCACCGGAGCTGCCCGGAAAGATATGGCAGCCAGAGCCTGGATTTCAGAGGGGACAGGGCATGGGGGCGCTGGGGCAGGAGTCTGGCCCTGCAGGGCTTGCTGGGCAGGGAACAGCATGAAGGAAGGCACAGAGAGAACACGGAGGAGATCTTCCCTACCAGGTCACAGAAGGTCTCCACACCCTGGGGCCCAGAGGTCTTCAGTGTGCTCCCCCATAGCCTGGCAGGGGCTAGCCTTTGGGGTGCCTCAAAGGGTGCTGTGATGGTAGCAACCAGAAGGTGGCTATTGCAGTTACCTGAGGCAAGAAGAAAATTATTCTGAGCTTTACTCTGGGTCACACCTTGTTCTAGAATCTAGATACATATGGATGTCACTGGGTTACTTCATTTCTTCTGCCAATGATTCAATTAAGTAGGTACACCTCATTTAACAGATAAGGACCAGAGACATTAGGGACATTACTTAAATCCACACAGCCAGTGAGGGGTGGAGTTAATTTGGAATCCAAGACTCCACTCTGTCTCATTCTATGACAAGGGCAAGGGCTGGAGTGCTTCTGTTTAATGACCAGCCATCCTCAGGGGCAGCTGTTCTGGAGACAGAGAGCAGGGTCTGAGCAGCGCAGGCTCCATGGGAGCGGCCTCCACCAGGTCTCTGCTCCCCCGCGCAGCACGTGGGCCAGAAGGTCCTCCCTCCGCAGCATGCTTTTCTCTGCTCCTCTTCCTCCATGAGGATTTCCAGACGTGGGCCATCGTGTCCTCAGGGTTCGCTCTGGGTCTGTACCTTGGACCCATAGTACCTTCCAAAGGGTAAAGGTGTGACCTGTGATGTGTTGGGACAGGTGGTGGGTTTGGGGGTGGCAGGGAGAGTGCTGGGCAGGGAAGGCAGGTGCCCTGCTGGCTTCTAGTCTCATCTGCGCTTCAAACAGGCTGTGCAGCCTAGGCTGATGGGGCTACCTTTCTGGGCCTTTTCATCAATAAAATAGGTCTGGAACTGTGTAACTTCTCCAGTCTGGTGGAGGTGGGAGGTGGGGTTTTTGGAGACTTGAGGTAGAGGAGGTGGAGAGCAGGAGAGAAGGGGAAAACCCCTCCCATCTCCAAAACGGGCTTTTGTAACTCTGCTGCCCCTAGTGGTGGCATGGAGTGACAGAGACTGGGACTGACCGTGTATACCATACTGGTCATCTCCCTGCCTCCCCCAGAGAGCGGCCTTCACCAGCCACTGTCTACTCAGGGCTGCCTGCTTTCTGGGTGACAGAAAGGCCGTCACAGCCTATACATAAGATACCCACAGCTGTGCCCAGGATTGCATGGGGTATTCAGTCCTGTGTTCATTCTCCAAGTGGTGGGAGGAGGGTCGGCAGTTTGCAGGGGAATCTAGGGGCCCTAGGCACACCCTTTCTGCCCTCAGAGAGCCTCTGTCCAGTGGGAGAGCAGACTCTGGAGCAAATAGGAGAATGTGGGGACTGCTCCAAGGTAGACATTATAATACGTGGGAGGTACATGGCCAGACACTGTGGGGCCCTGTCTCACTGTTGGCTTGTTCTGGTCACACGGGCCTCACAGCCTGGTGCGCTTTGAGGCTTCTGTCACCAGGTCAGCGGAGTCTCTCCCCCTGCAGACCCTTCCAGAAGAGCTGGGTCACTCTCCCCACGGAATAGCTGGATTTCTACCTGTGCCTCCTGTGCCCCTGGCTGGGAATGGGACCGAGGGTGACAGCCTCACCCTGGCAGCCCTTCTGTCTCTACCCTTCCCACTAGGGTCTGGGGTCTGGGTCCCAAACGTGACGGAGAACGTTTGGCATCAGCTGCCTCTCCCCCTCCTAAGCCGGTGCTCCGCGGGCCTCCCAGCTCCAACAACACCGCAGGGGCAGGTGATGGGAAGCCTGACTGTCACCCACCAGAGCCCTGGGCCTGGGCCTCGGGGGATCTGCAGCCTGTGGGGGGCAGCGCACGGAGAAGGTGGGAGATGGAACGAGCATGCTCGAGAGAGAGGCCCAGGACGAGAAGCCCAGGTGAGTCACATTGCTGGGGAAATAGAGGAGTCTGACTCAGCGGGAACATCCGGCAGGAAAGGAAGAGGGGAGCACTGGCGTCTCAAGCAGGATGGGAACTCGGAGGCTGCGGAGACGGAGATGGGGTGTGGGGTCAGGGGTGCTGTGTGAAGGCCTGGCCTGGAGAGAGGCTACGTGTGGTGAAGAGGGGAGGGTGGACAGGAAGGGGTGGTTCGAGGTGGGCAGAGGTTGGGTCTCTGGCTGGACTGGGGAAGAAAGGGAGGGCAGTGGGTCTTTCTGCTCTGGAGACAGAAGGGGACAAGTCGTGCCATGTAATTAGGGAAACTGAGGCCTGGTCAATCAGGGTTGTAGGGAGTGTAGGGACCTCTGACCCCCTCAGGCTGCAGAGGTCAGGGCTCTGTAACTGTTGAAAGAGACCCCAGGTGTTCCTGACACAGAGACACCACCCCTCCTCCCGGCACCCCATGCCCCGGGTCCCAGAGGCTGCCAGGGTGGGGCTGCCAGGTAAGCTGCTCCCCTGGGTAGAGGGACCAGCCTTAGCCCTACAGGGAGAGTTTAGGGAGGAACTTCCCAGGAAAGTCTGCTTCCTTTCTCTGGGTCAGAGGGGCCGAAGGGCTAGCTGCAGAGAGCAAGGCCAGGAAGGGCCCAGAGTTAGGAGCCTGAGGAGGGGAGGCTGGTGGCCAGCTGTGAACTGTGGTGGCAAGGGTCCTTCACCCCATACCAAAGAGGGACACGAACAGCTGGGCCTCCCAGGGGTGGCTGTACTTCAAAATACAGGAAAGACAACGTTCAACCTAAAGGAATGAGTGACTAATGGTGTTGTTGTAGGTATGAGGTAGCATAGGGAAAGTGAACTTCCTGGTCCCTTCAAATGTTTTAACTAGGACTGGCAAGGAGAGTGAGGGGAGGCTTGTTTGAGGAGGGGACCCTCAGACCAGGGAGCCGGATGGGCTGGGTCCTGTAGGCCTTCCTCTACTCATGGGAGGGGCCAAGGCCTATGCGGACTGCCCCTCTGTCTGCAGGCAGGCCCAGGCTGGGGTCTTGCAGGGGCACAGGGCCTCGGGAAAGCAGGGCCTGGGGCAGCCAGGTCCCCGATGTCGGCTCACCTGCCAGGGAGAGGTCCCTGTTGGTTTGTCTGGGGACGCCGGGACAGGGCAGGCAGAGGTGCTGGGCAGGGCCAGCTGGCTGCCGGTGTCCTGGCCCTTGCCCTCCGAGAGTGGATGGGTGGGGGCAGCGGCCAAGGCGTTCCTGGCTGGGAGCCCAGAGGAGTCTTTTGTAATCACAACATGATCTCGTGTGCTGAGCAGCAAAGCCGGCAGGGAGAGGCCGGCAGAGGCCTGGCTCCGGCGGCTCCCGTGTCCCTCCTGCTTTAGCTCCCCCAAGGCTCCTCTGGAATTCTCTTCGTGCCCGCTGTTGCCATGCACTCAGCTGTGAGTGGCACCTCACCCTTGGAGGGCTTCTTGGGGCTGGGAGAGGGCAGGGGCACCAGGAAGCCATACTCTGGGAGCAGCTGGGGACAGCTGGGCCTGGGAGGAAGACGGCTGTGCCTAGGAGGCAGGGGGCTGGGCAGGGGCATTGGTGACAAAGGAGACCCTGCAGGCAGAGAGGGAGGGACCTAGGCCTCCCTGGGTCTGACTCTCTCCTGTGCCCACTGCCGGCAGCTCACCGCCCGGAGCGGCTGGGCCCCTGGGAGCGGCTCTTTCCCACAAGGCTGGGCACAGGCCTGAGGAGTGGGGTCTGGGGCCTGGGAGCTCGGGACGGATCAGGCGCCTCTCTTTTTACTGTGGTTTTGGGCCTGGGAGCCAAAGAGCTCCCTCCTCGACCTCCTGAATCCCCTGGCAACTTCCCAGTCACGGCAGGTTCCGCTGCCAGAGCCATTTATAACTCCCATTCCAGGCTGCGCTCAGCAGTGGAGCTCCCTGGGGAGCCGGGGGAGGGGCAGCCCACTGCTGGGAGCTGTGGGCCTGGGTACGAGGCCCTGACCTGAGCCCTCAAATGCAGAGTGATGGCCGCAGGCCTCGTGGTGTGGGGGCTCAGGGCCTTTTGTGTGTCATCTCCTCTTTGGACCTGAGCGCTGGGCCTGGGGTATGTTCTTTGGGTGGTAAGAATCTGGTTGGGAGGGAGAGTCTGGGCACTGGTCAGGGATGACCCCAGCAGTCAGGAACTTGGGCCCTCTGCCCTCTGCAGGGGCCTCACGGGGCCGAGTCCCCGATGAGCAGGCAGGAAGAGAAGGATGCAGAGCTGGACCGGAGGATAATTGCCCTTCGCAAGAAGAACCAGGCCTTACTCCGCAGGTACCAGGTGAGTGGGCCGTGCCGGGGACTGGGAGGGCTGACGGGGTGGGCACTGCCCGTCTGACCCACAGACCCTGGTGTGCTGGTCTCTCCCTGCGAGCACAGCCTGGGGACTGGGTCAGGGTGGGCGTGGTCTATCTCAGAGGCTGTGTAAGGGTCTTGGGGACTCTGTGGTACGGTGTCTCTGCCCCCTGGTGTCCCACTGGTGTCTCTCTGTGTAGGCCTGTCAGCGCCTGTGTCTCTGTGCCACTGGGGGGGCCAAGGCCCGTGCTGACCCCAGGCCCTCCCACAGGAGATCCAGGAAGACCGTCGGCAGGCGGAGCGGGGGGGCATGGCTGTGACCACGCCGGAGCTCCTCCAACCTGATGGCCTCACCATCACCATCAGCCAGGTTCCCGGTGTAAGCCCCACCTGGGAGATCAGGCGGGCGGCAAGGAGGTGTCCACCCGTGTCAGGGGCGGACAACCACTCCTGTTCCTCTGCTCCTCCCACTTACAGTTGCGGGGTACTCCTCAGCTCCCCATCTCATGCAGCCCAGGCTGCCAAGGTCCCCCCACCCCCAAAGGGCCACACTGAAAAGGCCAGCAAAGGGTAGCCTCCTTGTACCCTTCTCCAGCTCCACAGCCCTGTACATATGCCTCAAAGCACAGGCTACTCCTAAACCCCAAACCCCAGGGCTCAGAGCAACGGGACTGAATGCTAGCCACAGTGGGTGAGGGACAGAGTCCCATTGTCTGAGTGCTCTGGATTTCCCTGCTCAGAGATGACGGGTCACTGTGGCATCTCGGGCCTCAGGGTGGCCCTAGGCCTGGATAACCTAATGCCACTGGCATGTGAACGCCCCTGGCAGTTGGCTTCTCTGTGGGCATTCCGGGGAGGGCCAGGGTTGGAACCGGCCTGGGGAACCACCCAAAGGACCCAGCCCCCAGCTCCTGGCCAGCACTGCCCTCATTCTGCAGGAGAAGCGAGTGGTCAGCCGGAACTGGGCAAGGAGCAACCGTGGACCTGGAGCAGCCAATGAGATGCTCACAGATGAGGAACTGGAGGACCACACGGACACCTTCTGCCTAGGGGAGCGGGTGGAGCTGGCTGTGACCATGGAAAACAAAGCTGAGGTGAGCAGGGCGGGTGGGGGAAGCCCAGGTGCCAGGCATGTAGCCTCTTTCCCCCCAGCTCGGCCACACTGCCCGTACTCACCTCCCCCAGGCCAAGCGGATCGTAAGTGAGAAGCACACTAGAGTGAGAAGCCAGGGAGCAGAGGGGCCGCCCAGAGAGGGCTTGGGCCGGAGCTGCTCCATGCAGATGGATGTCAGCTCGGATTCTGCACGGAAGGTATACCTTTAAGAGGGGATGAGGACATGAATGTGGTGGTACCCATTCAGGGGAGGCCGAGAAGCTGAGTGACATATGTCCCCTGTCTGTGGGGACATGCCCAGGCAGCCCCAGCAAGAATTCCTACCCCTTCCTCCTTTCCTGGTCCAGCCCCCACATTGGGTGGGCCTTACCCCAAGAGACAGGGTAAGCCAGAGGTGTGATCCAGCTCCTTACCCTACTTGGACTTCTGGTGGCAAGTGGGTGGGGACTTTGGGTGGGGCCAGGAGGGTGCAGAGGACTGGCCCCGTGCCAGGTCTGACCTCTAGGTGGCAGCAGCCCTTAGTCCTGGCCCTGGCTCACAGCTACTGGGTGCCTCCCCACTGTGGGGCTGGCCACACCCCCTGCAGCAGCCCTGTGGATAGGTGTTATTATTCCCATTTTACAGATGAGGAAATGGTACACAGAGAGGTTTAGTAACCTGCCCAAAAGACACAGCTAGCAAGTGGATGGAAACCGTACCTATGGCAAACAGCACATTAGAGATTGAACACATCGAATTTTTAGATGGGGACTGCAAAACCTTGAGAGAGGAAGGGGTTAGTAGACTCTGGATTTCCATTCCAAACCCAGGGCTCTTTCTGCTTCTACCCTGTGGTGCTGAGTGTCTTCTCCTGGCAGGGTGCCCGGGAGCCCCAGAGTCCAGGCCTGGCCCCTGGCTCAGCTCCCCACCGGCCAGTGTGGGGGCCCCTGGAGGGGGACTGGGATTACGCCCAGTGGAAGCAGGAGCGGGAGCAGATCGACCTGGCCCGCCTCGCCCGGCACAGAGATGCACAGGGTGACTGGCGCCGCCCGTGGGACCTGGACAAGGCCAAGTCCACGTGGGTGGCAGGGCTGGGAGGCTTATCGGGCCGACATGCTGTGGGACTTGGGGTAGGGCTAACTGCGGGTGCTTCTTGGAGGGCTGGTGGGACCCTCCCCAGGGTGGGGAGGGTCTGCCTGGGCCTTCAGGTCAGGGCACTGTGGGGGCTCTGGATCCCCCATCTTTCTTGGGCCCACCATCTCCCTGCTGCCCTCCGTTCTGGGGCTGGGGTTGGGGAAGGTGGAGGTAGTGTGGGTCTTACTGCAGCTTCTACCCTCCGTGCACCAGCAACCTGACTACCCTCTCTGTCTCCACAGGCCGCAGGGCTCCAGCAAGCCTTGGGAGGAGGGCCGGGGCAGGGCGGGCGGCGCCAGGGGTGAGCCAATGCCCCACATCTCCCCTTTCCCCTTGACTTTTTTGCCCCTTGCCCCCTCTTCCTCTCTTTTCTCTGCCTCTTGATTTACCACTCGCTTTCAGAGCTGGAAGGAAGCCTGGAAGGACAACTTCCTTCCTCTCCTTTGCTATCAAAGGAGGGTGCCATGACCTCCCTGTACACCCTCCAAAACCACAGCTTCTGCCCAGGGCTCTGACCCCAGAACTTGTGGGGAGAAGGCTCATGAGCAAGTCTGCGCTGGGGTCCCCAGGGTGAGAGCCCCCGTGCCCTGCCTGGCCTGCTGTAGGAGCAGAGCTCTGCGAACTGCTTCTCCCCTTGTTTTACACACGAGGAAGCTGGCGCTGGAGAGGCCAGCCGATCACTCAGCCAGGAGTGGTACTGTGAGCACAGGGACCCCGCCTGCCTGCTCTCCCGGCCAGGGCTCGATTTGGGGGCCAGAAAACCCACAACTGGACCAAGGGAAGGACCGACAGCTTCCTGGCCCTGGAAGAACTGGTGTTCCTGCTCCAAACTGGTGTTTGGGTCCTTTGCCACCCCACCCGTCCCCCTTTTCCTTTGCCCTACTCAGGTCCCAGGAGCCACCGGAAGTTACAGCCCCCACCCTTGTCCCCTAATGGCAAAGGTGAGTTAGGAGAGGAGGAGCAGGGTCCCATGAGCTGCTGCAGGAGCTGCGCTGCTAAGGCCCTCTTCTCTCCTTGATTCGTGGACCATTTCTTGCAGGTGGTACTACTCGGAGTGGGCAGTCTGGCAGATCCTTGGTGGCACCAGCCATATGCAGCAAAGCTCGAGGGACAGATAGGCTGACTGGCAGGGCCCGAAGGTAACAGGTGGCAGAGGGCAAAAGCAGGAAGGCATCTGGGCTTCCCGATTGGCTGGCTCTCCTTTGTTCCTGGGAGTTGAGAACCCACACTGGTCCAGTGCTGCTGGTCTGGTGCCTGCGCCAGCCCTCCCTGGGGCCTCTTCCCCCTGGTTGACTGCTGACTGCTGCCTGGGGGCAGGTTAATAAGACTCAGGAAGAGGCCATCAGCAAAGGCTGTGGCGGCGGCAGCGGCAGCAGCAGCCGCAGCAGCAAGAGCCTGGTGCCCAGGGAGGTTGGTGGTAATTACAGCAGCTACCTTCCCCCCGGGAAGTCAGGTGCCTTTTCCAGGCAGCGCAGGCAGGGACATGCCTGGAGTCTCCGCAGAGCTCAAGGTGCTGTGGGCTTGGCACAAACAGCAGCTGGGGACCTGGGCTGGGGCTAAGGGGGGGCAGTGTTCAGAGAAAGAGGCTGAATTTGGGGAACAAGTTGGGCTGGAAGGGAAGCATCCAGGAGCCTTGTTCTGGCTCTGATGCTCCTGAACTCTGGGGAACGTAGGCCACTGACTACGGTGCTGGTGATGTGAAGCAGGGTGGGTAAGAGTGGGGTCTGCTGTGTGCTGTGTTTCTACAGGTGGGAGACTAAGGAAGAAAAGGAGGAGGTGGAGAGCCCGGAGGTGGGTGCTGGGACAGAGAGTGGGGCGGGCTAGGGACACGAGCCCTGGACTTGCCAGCCAGCAGGGCCACTCTCTTGTTTCAGGGAAGTCAAAGCACCGGCCAGACTCTGAATGAGAAGGAGCATGCACAGACACAGAACAGGACGGAGCAGGGCAGGCCCCCGAGCTCCCCGGCAACCAGCCCAGCTCCAGCTTCCCCAGAGGGGCCAAAGGGGGAGTCAGGAGCTTCAACAGCCAGTCCGGTCCCTGGCTCTCCACAAACCTCTGACTTGGTTCCCCTTGACCTCTCTCTAGGAGGCACCAGTAGCCCTGGGCCTGGGAAGAGCGTGGGTGTGCTCAGTCCAAGGCCTGGGGCCCAGGAGAGTCCTGTGTCCCAGTCAGACGGTCCCGAGCAGCCCCTGGGGTGGGAGGATCCCCAGGCTGAGCAGGAAGTCCAGACTTGCTCTGAGTCACAAAGAGGAACAGGGCCCTTAGAACCCAGAAAAGATGGGCCTGGCAAGGCTGGGGCCCAGCAGGGCCTGGCACCACGGAGTAGGCCCCCCAGAGGAACTGGCCAAAAAGTGAGGGGCAGAGGAGGTGTGAGGGGCAGGACAGGGGTCCCTGGCCCCACAGGGAGATGCTGAGCGAAGCTCCTGGGAGCAGGGGGACCAGGCTGGGGAGAGGAGGAGAGAAGAACACGGTCAAGAGCCTCCTTTGTGATGGGCGTCTTGCTGCCGGGGGCTTGTGGCAGTCTGGCCGCACGGTTTGGCGAATGCTCTGGCCCAGTGACAGTGTGAGGGCAAGGAGCTGTCCTTCCCTGTGCCTCATGGGCACACACCTCTGTGCACAAGTGTGTTTGTACCTGCAGGCACAGCCCCGGGGGTATTCCTGTGCCACACCTGGTCTCTGGGGCTGGTAAGCCCTGTCTTGCTTGGCTCTACTGCTGCCTAGGCCATAAGCTTCCCCCTCAGCCCCCAGGGCAAGAAAGCAAGGCTGAGAAGCACTGAGCCCCTGGCTTGTGTGGCCTCCCTTTCTAGCTGCCAGCTTCTGGCTCCTCAGGTGCGGGCAGCCTCAATAGCTGGCATGGCCAGGCCAGGCCAGGCCTGGGCCCTTCCTCACTGCTGCCTTGGACCCAAGTGGCTCATAGCTCCAGACTCAGGATGGCCAAACCAGGGGAATCTCACCAATTAGCCAGAAGCCTTTTGCCTTTCTGGGAGAGGAGGCTGAAGCCCAGAGAAAGGGAGGCCACAGTCAGCAGGGGTGGAGCTGGGGCTAGAGGAGCAGAGCTAAGGTCTGCCCTGGAAAGGCCTCTTCTCTGACATGGGGTGGGGGTGGTGGGGAGGAGACAGGTTCGTTTCCCTGCAGTAGGTGGGGGAGCTTACCATCAGAGAACCCCATCTCTACACCAGGTCAGACATTGAGTGCACCCCGAATGGGGGTCAGGGAGCAGTCCTGCAGCCCAGGGTCATTTCCTGCCATCTCCTACTTCCTCCCACCGCCACCTTGCTGACCGTGGTCAGGGAAAAGCAGGGACTCAGAGAGGATCTGAGAGATAAGAAATGGCGACTCCAGCTAAGTAGGGCATCAGGACTTGCCTTTCCCACTTAAGTCTCCATTCCTGCCCCTCCTCTGAGGCCCACCGTCTGGTGAATTATCCAGACTCTGCACAAGCTGTGGCTTCCTCTCAATTCAACAAACATTTCCTGAGCACCCACTACCAGCAACGCAGCCAGTGGGCGATGGTGACTTTGCCAGCAAGAGGGAGGGCAGAAGCCCAGTCACTGGGCAGATCCAGGCAGCACAGCAGGAGCCGCCCTTGGTCAGACAGGGGACAGGGGCAGGAGCTGGGGGTGGTGGTGGCAGCCCAAAGGGAGCCATCCTACCTCTGCTGGCAAAGGCAGGTGCCCCTCCCTGTCTCATTGTGTGCACCCCTTGCCCAAGCCCTTGCCTGGATCTCCCCATGTGGCCCCTCTGCTCTCCTCCCCTGCGGTCCTGCCATGGTCACTCCTGTCTGCTGACCGTGCCTCCCTAGGTTCTCTAGGGAGTGTCCAGATTGTCCCCCGGATTTCTCCACTGTCAACGTGAGGCCTTAACCGTGAGGTCGCAGCCTGGGCTTCCTCACTGGCTCTCATTCCACCCGCCCCAAACGATTCAGGAAGCGTGAGGCGGGGATCTGATTGTTTAAAGCAGTGCTTCTCGCATGTGAAGGTGCAGAGTGATGCAGATTCTAATTCAGTAGGTCTGGGGTGGGCTTGAGAATATGCATTTCTACTGCTTCTCCAAGTGATGCTTACGCTGCTGGTGCCCGGACCACGCTCTGAGCAGTACGGGCTTGGGCTTGCACTGGTGGAGGGCTGGGGCACAGACAAATGAGACTCACAGCTTGTGGCTGGCTCTGCAGGGGACGGGGCGGTGCTGCCTCCGCTGGTGGGATCTACATGGCTTCAGACCTGGGTGGGAAACTGAGGCAGCTGGGAAGATGCTCGAGAGGCCAGTGAGTGGCGGTGCCAACTTCCTATAGTGGAGAGTGAGAAAGCTGGGTGGGATGGGGTGAAGGGGGCGGAAGAGCTCAGTGTGGGGTTGATCAAAGGGGTTTTGGAAAGGCTTGGGAACATTCCTATGCGTGTGAGAGGGAGACCCCTGGGACATGAGCAGGCAAGAATGAAAGAGTGCCAGTTGAAATCTTCCTCTTGCCTTCTAGTCACACAAATACGGCTCTGGAGCACGGCCCTGGTCCTGGCGCCCATGACTCCCCAGGATGGGCCTGGGGCAGAGCAGGTGCAGGCAGGGCCCTTGACTGCAGGTGTTTCCAAAAATAACTGTGACCGAGGACTCGAATTCTAAGATTCACAAACTGCTACCAACCTCCAACGCCTCCAGCTGCACGGATGTGCCAAGGCACGTCTGACCCTAAACAGCACGGGGCTGGGTACTCTGACAGAGCACTGGTTCAGCCCTCACAGCAGGACACATGCTAGAGAGGAAGCTGGGCAGAGGGCCACCGAGAGACTGGGCTCCTCTCCCTGAGGGGGACATTCAGAAGGACCTTAGGAGAAAGGATGTCATAAGAGCCGGTGGGGGCTGGAGGGAGTGAAGGCTGGTACAGGACACCTTCACTGGAGGAAGATTGTAGGGCAAGGCAAGTATCCCTGAGCTTTAATTTTTTAAAAAAGGAAGCCCTTCTTCAGACTAAAGGGAGCCAGCAGCCACAGGGCCACCCCTCCTGCTCCTGGGCGCAACCAGACATGGAACAGAAGGGAAACGTGGGGAGACACCCCTCTACAAACCTCGGGGTCATGGAAGGCTGTTTTTCTTTCTTCCTGGATCCTTCCTTTTGGAAGCCCCCCTCTCCGACTAACAAACGAGTCTGCTCTGCAAGTTGGGGAGTTCGTCCTGAGACACGAGCATCTGGGACCCCGGCACGGAGCTGAAGGAACAGAAGGGGGGGCACAGGAGGTAGCAGAAAGCCAGTAGGGAGATGACAGCTTTACCTAAGGCCCCGAAACGAGGAGAGCAGAAGAGGCAGAGGCATCCCTGCCCGGGGCCCAAATCCCTTCACGGGGGGGAGCAGCGAGCTGCATGGCAAGGGAGGCCTGTTTTCTGAGGATAAGCAGCATGGCAGAGTGGCACAGACATGGGTCTTAGAATCCGACAGACTGAACCTGAATCCTGTTTGCCATCTACTAGCTGGATGACCTTGGTCCATTTAGGCTCAAAAAGCCTCAGTTTTCTTATCTGCAACATGGGGATAGTAATACCTCAAAGGGTTGTTCAGAAAATGAAAGCTAAGAGTATGAGAAATACGCTGGGCACACTGTAGGCACTCCAACAGTAGCCTAAAGGCACTCAGTCAATATCTGTGGAATAAATGAAGTAGCTGTTTGATGTGATCTCCGTCTACTTCGTCTCCCATCTTTACCTTTACCTCCTCTAGTTTCATTCTCACTGGGCTCGGCAACCCTCAGGGAAACAGGGGTGGTTTCTGACGCTTACCAGCACTCCAGGACCTGCTGTCATGCGGGGGGAGTTCAGCTGAGTCAAAGCCGCAGGAGCAGCCCTTCTCGCACAGGGAGGTTCTCTGTCCCCTCCTGCCAGTGGGGTCATAAGGGTGTCCCAAGCCTTTCTGCCTAACTTCACACGTTGGTTCCCACGGCTCAGAGTGGTTCCTCGTTCCCTCTGCTCACATCAGTAGGAATCTCAGGGACTTCCACCAGTTTCTACTTCTTTCATGTTGGTTGGGGCATCGTTCTGCAAGGTGAAGGGTTGCAGTTTGATTCCCGGTCAGGGCACATGCCTGGGTTGTGGGTTTGGTCCCTGGTTGGGCGCATGCAAGAGGTGAACGGATTGATGTGTCTCTCTCACATCGGTGTTTCTCTCCCTCTCTTTCTCCCTCCCTGGCTCCTCTCTCTAAAAATACATAAAATCTTTTTAAAAATTTCCTTCAGAAACAAACTCCCTGGTGGAGTTTGCTCATGCCTTCTACTGTTAAATTTTCCCACCCAAAGGAGCAGCATAACTATATGTTCTTACAGTCAAGGGATGGATGAATGGGGACCCCTGCGAGGAGGGGCCCCCCAGCTATGTAACAAGGCACAAGTTGGGGAGGTCTGACCACTAATCGACTCTGGTCCCAGCCCTGGTCATAGGGACAGGAATAACAGGCAAAGCTGGTATCAGCCCCTCAGAAGAACAAAGAAAATGGCAAAACTCCCCATATCTTTCTATTTTGGGCACCAAGTCAGAGTGGGTCAAGGAAACAGGAGAAACTGAAGACACAAACCACTTCACTGCTGCCTCCTGAGTCATTTATCAGTGTCCACAGGCCCCAGCAAGCATCTCCCTGTACTCTAAGCGAGGGTTATCAGGGCACACGAGGAAGGGCTGACACCGGTGACCACAACCTCACTGCGGGAAAGAATTCAAGGCTGGAAAAGGCAATGAGAGGAGCCAGCACAAGGCCCAGACTGAGGCTGCTTTTCTTCAACGAGTCTGCTGGCCCACGTCACAGCCTCTCATTAAGCATCCACTTGACGCCAGGGAAGTGAAATTACGCAGACCTGGCACCAGAAGGAACAAATGTGGCACCCACTGCTCCTTTTAAGGACTGGCCAGCGGAGCAGCAGGCCCCAGGGAAGGAGGTGAGGAAACATCAATACCTTTGTGGGACAGGGAGGGGGTGCTCTTTCAGGCCAGCCTCCCTCTGAACAAGCTCTCCAGGGCACGTTCTCCTGCGACTGTCAGAAATGACCAACAATGTGGGCTTTTTCCTCTTCGCTCACCAACTCTGGCAACACAGCGTTTCCTCCCCGCCCCCCAGGAGGGCAGCTAGCTTCAACCAAGAAAGAGCGGCAGAAGTCCCCCTCGATAGTCATCTGTGAGAACAGAAACACCCTAACCCTAACCTCCAGATTCAGAGGGAAAGGTTGGGCCTGCAGTCCTCACATTTCAGTGCAGCTCACAATCGCCCAGAAGGCTAGTTGGAACACGGCACTGGGCTCCATCCTCTGACTCTCTCATCCGTTTGGTCTGAGATGGGGCCCAGGACGTGGAGTTTCTACCAAGTTGCCGGTGGTGCCAATGCTGACGGTCACGGTACTGGCGTGATGCTTGCTACCTGCCCCTTCACATTTCTCTCCACGCATCGGTTTCCCCAAAGGGACAGACATTGCCTTGAACACATACCTCCTCATGTGTGTAAGCTGTGCCTTTATTCCCGAGGTCTCCAAGCTCTGTCACATCCATTACCGCTGTTTGCTGTCATGCGGTCCCATTAAGTCAGGAGAGAAGAGAGGAGTCAGGGGCCATAACCAGTGGCCGCTGCTGAGTCCTCAAGCCTCCTGTTTCCCCAAGAGCATGCTGCCTCCCACCCAGGTCCCCGTGACAGCGCGAGCTGTGTAGGGGTCAGAGGCTGGCTGCTGTGACAACGCTGCCCAGACTGACCAGCAGCCGAGGGAGGAGGTGGCCTCCAGAAGACAGTGTGGAGAGGCCTCGACTCATGACCCAGCACACCACGGAGGCGGCAGAGAAAGGTATATTTACAAGGAGATCCTTGGTGATCAACACAGTTGCTTTTTTGGACAAGTTGGTTCTGGAACTTTTGAAGCTCACTTGGCCCTACGGTAGACACTAAATAAATAGTTCTTGAATTAATGGCAGTGGTTTATGGAAAATAATCTAAGTTAAGTTAGAACCTTACAGCTGTTTAACTGATAAGCTATTGCAAAAACGGATCCCTGAAGGTAAGAAAGCAGGGCAGAACGAGGATCCTTGTTGGCATGACTGTCGCTTCCTTTTCACGGGGTGGGGCCTGCGAGGTGACCCTGTGGTCCGGCACGTGAAAGGACAGAACAGGGAGGCGGGTCCGCCCGCTGCTCCTGCTGACCCGGCGCCGTGGGAGACGTGCTGTTTCCGCACTTGGGATGGAGAGTCTAGTAGAGTCTGGCTGTGCGGTAAAAAAAAAGTTTTTGTTTTTCTATTTTTAAAATTAGCTCCTGGAGGCAACGAAGAGCATAATGTAGGTTTTCTGGCAGCAGAAACCCACAGGCCATGTCAGCAAGTAAAACAGATGTGACCAGAAAACTGCTGATGGATCGGGCACTTTTATAACTCAGCATTACGCAAAGGGCCGAACAGAGAAGACAACGAACGGATCACCTATCTTTGTCGCCTCCACTACGCACCACACGGAATACAGCTGTGGACGGGCGCCTGAGAAGAACAGGCAGGCCAAGCCCGAGTCCCTCAACTTGGAAACACAGAAAACTGCCACTAGAATGGCCAGTGCAACTGTGTTTTCCAGGGGTTCTCCCAAGCAGCCCACCCACTCCCTGGAACCAGATTGCGGGCTGTAGATGTGGGTCCACAAGTGGATCATGACAGTGACACCACAATGACCCAAAGAACACGTCTATCCAACACAGTACCCAACCAGGTGAGCAGCGGCAAACTCAGAGCACCCACTGCTGCCCCGGGCACAGAGCGCAGAGCTCAGCGCTGGTCTGTGAAATGAGCAAAGCCACTGTGGTCCCCCCCTCAACCCAGTGGGGGTGGGGCACCGGAGTACAGACAGCTCTTGCCCTTTTGTCAGGGCAGTTACAATTCCAGAAATACCTCCATTCTCTGCAGACAGGAAGGGGAGGACAATTATTACCCCTTTTAAATAGCTGTGGTAGCCCTAAAGCTGGGGAGCTGACCTTTCAGTTCCCCTTAAAGAAACATGTAGAAACAAGTAGATGCTCTCCGCTCAGCATTTCAGAACAGGATATAAATACTCAACTAAAGAACACACTATCTTAGAATTCCCTGGTGAAAACTGGAAAACAAGGTAGACAGAAAATGGCCTCATACTGTGCAGAAATCTAGAGCTCTCAGGAAGAAAAATATTTCTTATGCTTAAAATTTCAGAGAAACACTTCTTTGTGCCTCAGCATCCACGGGGGAGAGAAATGATGCCCACACAAACTCAGTGTAGCCGGCTTAGCCAACTCCTGGCCCATCACCCCCGACACTTCACTTTCCAAAGAGGATTATCTCTTCCTTCAAACCCAGGCTGTCAGGGAATAAGTGCCTGTGGTAACTTCTAATACAAGCAAACACCTAGAAATGATCCTGGCGGTGCAGGTAAAAAGCGGTTGAAAGTAATCCCCTTTGCACAAACCTCTCCTTCCTGGCTCAAAAGCCGATGGACAATTTGCAGCTGATTTCTAACCCTTGAAAATAGAGCTATTCAGTCCACTGCTCCCCACCAACTGGGCCCTGCTCTGTGAACAGGGCTCTTCTCATCAGTCAGCAGGTGCCTGCCACACACACGGCCGTACAGGCCCACCCTGTGAAGCCTGGTGCAGCTGCCAAAGCCGCAGGTCACCGGCTACAGAGAGGGGGACTGACTGGAAGAACCTTGAAACTCTTTCCCTCCCCTTCTGCTCTGCCTTACCAAGACCTCTCATGGAAACCTATTGTGTAGGCTGAAGAGAGAAATAAAAGAAGGGCGGACTTTTCCACGCTCCCCTGCAGACTACAGGGTGATGTAAAAGCGCAGCAGCCAGCCCCTAGCGGCCCTGGAGAAGTGCAGGCCCCAGGGGGCCCTCCAACACTGGCTTCTGGTTGTGTACTGGGCAGCATTGTCTAAGAATGAACTGAGCTCAACTGCTTGCCACGTATTTTGCAGCATAACTAATCCCTCATTTTTGTGCTTTTCGCCCACATGTTTTTTATTGTTTGCTTTAGGGAGAAAAAGAACCTCACCTTTGAAGCGACCTAAAGCTTCTCTCAGCCATTTGCTCTTCCGCCTCCTCCACTGCAGGCAAAGCTCTGACCAACCACTGTGGACCTCTCGGTGTCTTCCCTGGTGTTTGCATTTCTTGAGTTATCTAGGGGCCAATGGTTTGCTTAAAGGTGAGAACACTGATGCCCTCAGCCAGCTCACTATTTGCAATAATTCTTAATATGCATAGTGGCTGGTCCCTTAGCTTCCTCAGTTAGGCATCTGCCCAGTCCTTTAAGAGCATAACTTTTTTCAACCTTTTTAAGCTAGATATCACTGTTCTTCCAACCCCATCATTGCTTCCTGACTAAGATGGGTCCTGCCACCCTTCACGTATCAACTCAGTCAAGCTGTACGGCGCTGCGAACAGGAGAGCGATTGCTTTTCCTCCCATGCCGGTTCATCACCACCCATCCACGTCTCAGACCACCTCCTCCTTCAACCTCCACCCCTTCCCAGAGAAATTGCAGAACAGGAGCGATCCACTCACACAACTTATGTGGAGTTTTTAGAATGTATTTTTGTTCACCTGAAAAATAAAACTTTTAAAAAATATACAAGACTTTTTGAGTACAGGTATATCTTAAATGGCTGCATTATAAATAACGTCTCTGATCATGTTCACAGCTAGAGCTGGAATTAATGTCCCGATTCCAGTGAAGGCTTTAGAGAGTCCGGAGGCCAGCAGCTGGACCTGTGAGCGGTCTCTTTAGACTCTATCCGTCCCGGAGTGGATTAAACAGTCCGAAATGCAGGGGTCGGGATGGGGGCAGGGGATTGGACTCTCAGATGTTCTCCTGCAAGTTCAAAGAATTCTTGGAATAAGAGATCAATTTATAAATTATTAAAATATAGGACTAAAAATTCACACAATAAATATAAATTGCAGGCTATTATTGAAGTTATAAAGTGGCATTTTTGTTCCTTCCCCCAGGCTCCCACCAAAAATTTTAAAAGGCCTCAGAGGCTTTCTAATGACCAAAGTCAAGTCAGCTGCTCAGCAATCTCCTCCAGCCAAGACACCCTGGGGGTGCTACCAGCCTGCCCCTAGGCTATGACAGCGCAGCTGCTGTTATCTCGCCTCCTACAGGACAAGGCTTAAAGCGAGGCTGTTCGTCTTGTGAACTTGGATCAGAGCTAGCTGAGTGTAGACCAGAAAACTGGAGAGAAAAACTGCTTCCGGACTCAGGTGGCTAAATTTTTGTCTTGTTTTAAAAAAGTGCCTCATTTCCCAAAAAGGAAACACTAAGGGGTTTGATATCTCGTCACTACCCACACTCAATTGCCTAAAAGCAAGTGGCAGAAGGAAATGGAATCTGAATTGAGAATGTATCATTCTTGCTGCCCCAGAGCTAAACAAATGTCATTTCCCTTGCTGTTTCTCATTTCAGTAAAAGTACAGGCTGCATATAAGTTTATCAGGAGAGGTAAAGACAAGCCAATTTAACTTTTCCACTACTGGTCTAATGACTGGCTCTCGGGAGCACGCGTGCAAAGCTCTGGTTTCACAACAGATTTCATCCTAATCACAGGGCTACTTTGTCACTACAAGCTCAGAGAAGAGGGAAGGCTGGGGATGCTTACTGGAACAAGACAAGTCTTTAAGGGAAAAAAGATAAAACACTTGTGAGTCAACCTACTTACAAAGTTTGCTCTTCCTAAAAACTATGAGAAGGCCAAGGATGGAAGCACAGAGGCACTGCTCTTTCCCTTCCTTTTCCCTGGCCCATGTCCAAATACTTAGGGTGCAACAGGAAACCTCTTAAGTGAGGGCACTAGGGTGGGAAAGAGAACAGTGCACTCCCCAACCTCCCTACACGGCTTCTACTCCTCTTAAGGTTTCCCACTATCCTTTCAACAAGTCTAAGAATGATTATACTCTTGTGTCATAAACCTTTCTTTCTGCAATAAGAGAATGAGCAAGGGAAAGAGTGGGTGATGGAAAAAAGTGTTTGTGCCCTCTGGCTAGCTGCACTTGGGGCTTGGCAAATAGCCCTTGCCTGGCCCCATCAGTCAGTAGCTACCCAGGGTGTGGGAGGATATATACTCGTATAGTTCTATGTAATTACTGCTTCTAGTGCATATTTCAACAACTATATACAGGGATCTATAAATTAAATGCGTTTGTGGCCACTGCAACTAGGTTGACGTACCTGAGCTCCACTACTTTTGGTGCCCTCCTCCTTCCGAGAGCTTCAGCGTATTTAAGAGCCCCCACAACTCCCTCCTTCCCCTGAGTCTCGTGGGGAAAACCCGAGTGGCCCCTGCACGTAGGACACACAAGTGTGAGCGGTGCTGAAGTGTTCCAGGCTGGGATCTCCCTACCCCTTCCCCCAACACCCTATGGCTCAGGGCCCCGGCGCCGCTGCACGGGCCTGGGAAGACCAAACTGCGAGTCCCGGACGAATCTTGGTCCCTTGGCTGAAGATCCAGCTGTAGGCCACTCGCCCCCACAAGCCCGCGATCGTCGTGGGAGGAGGGGCGTTCGCTCCCGTGAGGGTCACTCCAGCGGGCTTTCCGCCCGGTCCTGCTGCACAGTCCAGCCTCCAGGCTTGGGGAGGATGGTTCCCCACCGCCCCTCGTGCGGAGGGGTTCAGCGGCTCCCGGGCGCCGCCGCCGCTTCCTCCTCGTCCTCCCCCGGCCCCCGCGGCCGCTCCAGCGGCCCGGCCAAGGGGCTGTCGGCAGAGGGCTCAGGAGGCGTGGGCCGTGCCGCCTGCAGCGGGGGCGCGTCGCGCGGTGCCTCGCGGCTGGACGATCCCGTGGTGTTGGGCCCCACTGCCGCCGCCGCCGAAGTCCCAGACGGGCCGGTGGTGTTGGAGCCGCCGGGGGGCGGGCCGACGGCTCCCCCCGAGGTCCCGGCGCCCACCGGCTGCCAGATGAGGCTGTAGTAGACGGCGAGCACGATGGCGGCCAGAGACACAGAGAGCACGTAGGCGAACACAGTGGCGAGCCGGACCCACTTCTTGTTGGTCTTGGCCGCCATCTTCGCCTTCTTGTCCCCGGTGTAGGTGGCCGGCTTGCCCCGCTCGGCCGGGGCCGCGTCGCGCTCCTTCATGGGGGGGCCCCGGCCTTTGCCCCGGTGCTCCACGGCCCCGGCTGGAGGGGGCCTGGCGGCCTGCGAGGACTAGACAAGGGGCGGCCCGGAGCCCTCGGTTTCTGGCTGCTCCACGCTCCGCCGCCGCTCCTCAGGACGCCCGCCCGCAGCCCGCCACCGTGTCGCTGCAGCCGCCGCCGGGGCCTGGACTAGTCACCGCCGCCAGCGCCGCCGCCGTCGCCGGCCCGTCAGCTGCTTCCCCGCCGCCGCCACAGCCACAGCCGCCACAGCCGCCCGGCTCCGCGTCCCCATCCGCCGCCGCCGCCGCCTGCCCGGCCGCCGGCCGCTCGGTCTCCAGTGGCCGCGCGGATCGCGCGCTCCGCTCCAGCCGGGCTCCCCCGCCTCGCGCGCCGGCAACAGGAGGCGGGGGAGAGCGCTGCTGGGGGCTGCCTCTTAAAAGGGCGACGCCGGGGTCCGGAAGTGCCGCGCGGGGAGGCGGGCTTCTGCAGGGCGCCGCAAGCCCCGCCGGGGCGCCCCGGTACGAGAGAGTTAAAAGAGGCTGGTTCTTAAAAGGGCAACGTCGCCGCAGCCCCGCGCGGGCTGGCGCCGCGAGGTGGGAGCCCGGGCGCTTCTTTAAGAGGGGAACGGCCTGGTTTGGGGCGGAGTGCGGAACGGAAGAGGGCGGGGAGGGGCGTTCGGAGTGCGGAGCTGTCAACTCTGGCACCTGTCCATTCGGTCCTGTCCCAAGTGACAGATGGAATAGCAGCAGCAGCTTCGGCCCCCAGGCCTCTGTTTACCCCCAGAGTGGGGGGGATACCACGCTTGAGCTCTCGGCTCGCGCCCCGCTCCACGTACTCTCCGTGCGGGTCTTCCAGATCTCTTTATACCTAGCCAGTCTAGCCCACGTCCGGCGTACGCAGACAAGGACCAGTGGTTCACACTGTGGTCACAGTGGGCCGTGTCCCTTCCCCACCGACCCAATCCCCTTCCCCGTCCCGCCGGTGGTTCAGGACTTTGCTGAAATCTATCCGATCCCTTGTCCTCCTAGAGCCCGGAGTCAGGATGCCCAGACCTTTCAAAGCTTCTGAGACAGTACCACGTGCTATGCTGGCTTTCCAGCCTCACCTCCCACATTAGTGCCAGTTTACAACAGGTCTCAGGTCCCGCTTTGGGGGCTTCCGAATCCCAGGTCAAGGGGCTGCACTGAACTCGTAGAGGGGCTATCAGAGATTTCCCCCTCTCTGATCTTCTCTAGGCCTTAGAGTCTGGGCGTTTGTTCCGTCACCCCCTTCCCATGTGAGGTTTGTCCTCCTTCAGGTGGATTCTGACGACCCCTCTCTAAGCTTAGACTCGCATCAGCTGCTTTCCCTTGTGCCTTTCCCCCTCTTTCCATCCTCCTCTCTCCTGCCTTCTCTTCTTCCTATTCCCTCTCTACAAGGCTTTCTAGAATGTCTGGCTCCCTCCTCCTTGAATTTTACTTCCTGTGTTCCCAGAACTGGATGTGTGGACCGCCTGGGAGTCTCAACTGGCTGTGGGAGACTGTGCTTGTGTGAATGTGTATGGGGAGAAGACTGTGGTCGTGATGGGATTCTGTGGGTGAACAGCCCCCCACCCAGTCCTGCCCCTGCAGATGGGAGCCCGACTCCTTACTTCTGACTCTGTGGGGCAGGACCCTCTTGCCTTTCCCACTTCCCTTCATCCTCCACAGGAACCTTTGGTATCCAGACACAGTGCCCCTTTATGAGGAAGCCCCTTCCCGACACTGCCCCCCTGGCCCCCAATAAGGGTATCCAGAGGGAGAGAAATCAGAGAATCAAGGCAGGGTGGGGACAGAAAGGGCCCAAAAGGTGATCTTTGGTACATACCTGCGGACCCTAGAACCTCCCACACAACACCCCTGTGGAGCACTCTTCAGCCTCGGCTAAAAGACCCTCCATGATGGTGGTGGACCTTGTCCAGCCCCTAAGGCAGCCTTGCCACTGCTTTGGAAAGTTCTGACCAATTATGCATAGAAGTCAGGTGGCTACCAGAGCTGAGTGTGCTGATGGCTGATGGAGCTAAAGGCCTATAACCCGAGCCCTCACTCTCATTCCTGAGGCCCAGGTGTGAGTCTGTCACAGCAGTGGCCAACTGGATGCTGTTTTCAGGAGCAGCCTGCCTTTTTACTTTCTGAGAAATTTCGAGAACACTGCAGGTTTGGAATATGTATTGTGTTCTGTGGGCTGATGGGGGAAAAGACCACCACTCCTTCCCCAGCGGGCTCCCAGCTTGTCCAGTGGGGTGGCCTGTTCAGTTAAAACCCCTGAGTTGTCACTGGATGTCCTCTTTTCTGCTGCGCGCTCTGGCTTTCCTGGCAGGACCGTTCACACCAACCACACCAAGGCGAGTTATTCTGAAAGATTCCAGGGAAAGGCAGCCCAAAGCCTCCTTCTGTCCTCCTTCTTGAATTCACTCCATATTTCTTCTGTTGCAAATTAAACTTCTTTCTTCTTGCTTGGTTCTCAGGGAGCAGAAAACAGCGTGTCACTCTCTTCTAAGGAATAAATATACTTGAAGCACTAATTCAATTCCTCTCACCGTATTTTTCTCCAAACTAAACAGTGCCAAATTCTTTAACCTATCGTCAATAAGCCCTATTTATTATCTGGATTTACATAGTGTCTTTTACCCTTCAAACTCAAATTGCTTTCAGATATAATTGAGGTTGATCTCCCTGGTGCCTGAGCCATTAAGAAACCATTAGTGTATTCCTGCTGTAGGCAACTAAATGGCCCCCTAGTGGCCTGATAGTGAATGTGCTTGTCTAAGTGTCTCTCACTAGGGGTAGGCCCAGTGAGGGAAATCAGAGAATCAAGGTAGGGTGGGGACAGAAAGGGCCCCAAAGGTCTAATCTTTTGTACATACCTGCGGACCCTAGAACCTCCCACACAACACCCCTATGGAGCACTCTTCAGCCTCAGCTAAAAGGCCCTCCATGATGGTGGTGGACCTCGTCTGCCCCCTAAGGCAGCCTTGTCAGGCTTTGGAAAGTTCTGACCAATTACAACATCAGCGACATCCATGCTCTTACTATGTGCTAGGCTGCATACCAAGCATTTACATTTCTTATCTCATTGATCTCAGAACAGCCTATCGGTTACTCTGGAAGGGCTGGTGACTCATCTTGACCTGAATGGACATATACTCTGGATATAGATTTCTCTCTCTTGCCAAAGACCTCAAGCAGCACCACTCCCAAAGGCTGAAAGAGTGTTTAATCCACTGACTCTGGATCTCACATAATGTTGCATCAGATCAAGAGTCCCGCTTTATAGCAAAAGTGTGGTCATGGAATCTTCTGGGCATATCACATACTTTGCTGCCCACTGGTGAATAGAGTTGACTGAGTAAAAGAACAGCCTTTCAAAGGTGCGGCTGATGCACCAGTTTAGAGCTGGTGGGACACGCACTTCAGCGCTGAGTAGACACCTACCCAATAGCCGTCATATGGCGCTGTGGTCCAACAGCTGAAATACAGTGGTCTGGGGAGGGGTGGAAGGAGGAACAAACTAATTTACTACTGACCCTTGGCAGGGGGCTTGGTCTTCATGGTTCTTATTCCTACAGTTCCAAGCTCTCTGAGTTTAGAGGGTCTAGGTCCTAGAGGTGGAACACTTCCAGCAGGGGACAGAACAGGGATTCCACAAATGTTCCGTGTGGCTGCTTTCCATCCTTCAGACTCTGTGTGCCAAGACACCAGCAGGCGAAGAAGGGAGTCAATTCCTGGCAAAGGTACTTGACCCTGATCCTTTAGGAGAGATAAGGTGGCTGCTACATAGTGACGTCAGGGAAGAATATGTTTGGCTCCCAAGGGATGCACCGGGCTGTCACTTGGTACTCTCTTGCCCAATTTTGATAGTAAGCGGACAAATTCAGAAGCTTGGTTTGAGAAGGGCATGGTGATTAGGGGCTCAGACCCCTCAGGAATGCTACCGGGTAAGCCACTTAGACCAGCAGAGGTACAAACTGAAGGTACATAGAATCTAGAATGGGTGATGCGGTGGGGACAGTGTGACTATCAGTTGTGACACCGAGACAAGCTGCAGTAGTGGGGAGTCAGGACTGAGCAGAGGAATGAACTGATCAGTGATGCAGGCGCGACAAAGGACGTCTCCACAGGGAGCTCTGGGGTTGGGATGACCCTCTGGCCCCGACTGAGGCAAGAGGGCTGGACCTTTGAACCCTCACACTGACTGGGCAGATTATCCCTAGGAAGGGCTTGTGAAGATGGGCAAGGCAGCTACTTTTGGAAGTGCCGAGGGAGAGGTTCAGCTATGAGCCATTAGCCACCAACACTCCCGGCAACGTGGGGATTAAGTTTCTTGGCCCCAAAGGCAGGATCTGGGTGGTGCACCATGGCAACCACGGCAGCACCCCCTTCACATGGCTCAGTCAGACCCGCGTGCTTGTGTGGAAATAGCTCCTCCACAATTCTGGTGACAGTTTTCTCTGGGAAACTTACAGGAAGGTAAGTAGGGGGAACTGTAGCCCCCTCTTCATGAGCCCTTCCTAGGGACGATCTGCCTGGTCAGTGTGAGGATCCAAAGGTCCAGCCCTCTTGCCTCAGTCGGGGCCAGGTCTGAAGGTCATCCCAACCCCAGAGCTCCCTGTGGAGACATCCTTTGTGGTGACCTCATCACTGATCAAGATATTCTTTGGCTCATTCCTGCCTCCTTCACTCCCTTAGATGTCATATTGTTTCTGAGACCACCTCTCAAAAAACCTTCTGCAAGCAAATCCCTTCCCTGTAATATTTTCATGGGAAACCTGACCTAAGACAGTCATTTAAGTCACCTAAGATTCTAACCTTGGGGACCCAGGAGAACAAATCTCGTCCATCTGAAAGTAGACCCCCCCGGCCGCCTCTGTCTTCTAAGCTGTAATTCCCTCCACCAGGCCTCACAGAGTGTTGTATGCATCCTACATCCTGCCTGTCCCCCACCACACAGCCTCCAGCTACGTAAAGAGACCGAACTGCAGTCTCTCTGAGTACATCATGCCGGGAAGGGGAATGTGGCTGAGTCTTCCTTGGTTCTAGAGCCCTGGCCGCACGCTGGAACCAAGGATGAACCCTTTAGAAACCCAAACTCCCCACCTCCCTTCCCCGCTCCCCACCCACCCACCCTGATTCAGAGGGTCTGGTACAATGAGGAATACACCATGTTACCAGAGCTTCCAGGCCATTCTGATTGATACCACGATGGAGAGTCACGAGGCTCAGTACTCCACTTCAATTCAGGAGCCTAAGAGACTGCCGAGTTTCTGGCAGCCTTTCCGTTTGACTCACGTGGAGCTGGCTGTCAGCAAGAACCCTCAGTTTTCTTCACACTTGCTTCCGCTAAGCCGCCACCTCCCCGCCCCGTCCTTGTACACTTGGTGCCTTGGAGCCAAGCCCAGACCTCCGGGTTAGGCCCTGTTCCTCTCACCTTTGAGGCTCAGCCTGTAACCCCGGCAGGTCAGGGTGTTTTCGGGTCCCGTGTGTCTCCCAGCGTGTCCCCTGTTCTCACGGACTTCCTGCTGCTCACAGCGTTGAGGGGTTTGTTCACTGTGGCTCTGCCCAGGCCCTGAGAAAAAGGTGGATGAGGACAGAAATGAGGACAGAAGCAATCGGTCTTTCTGAAGGCTGTCATGTGCAGCGCACCATGCCCGCCCGGTAAAGGACAGCATCTAACCTATTTTCATCCGCTTAGGGAAATGGGTCCGTTTCACAGATAAACAAGGGCAGAGAAGATAAGTAATGCGTCTGAGAATACCCTGCTGGGGTAAGGACCCATCCTTTCCTGCCAGCTACAGCTCTTCTCTCTAGGTTAGCCCTTCTGATTGGAAAGAGAGAGATTTTTAGAGCTGGAAGGGATCTTAGGAATGATCAAAAGTTTAACAGTTTTGAAAGCGCAGGTGACTTGCCAAGATCACACAGCATACCTTTCCTCTGTTTCGGACTAAAATCTGGGTTTGTTGAGAATGGTCCACTGTTCAGGCAGCTGCATCTCCAGGTAAGTTTGTTCCAAAATGACACCTCAAAGGGAAGTGTGTGCAGGACTGATTCTTTTCCACTGCTAAATCCTGGACTGTTCCTTCTGTGATTCTAGAAGGACTTGCTTTGGGAGGACAGGCAACATCTTCCTCTTGGGCTTCTACCAAGAGCTTCTGTTTGCCTCTCCTCTCCTGCCTAAGGGATTAGAACTTCAGCACCTGCTGCCCAGCATGTCCCCTCATTCACACTCAGCCCTGACTGTGCAGAGGGCCACGGCCGGACATACAGACAGGCGATGGACGGCTCCTGGTCCTCACCCTCAGCCTGCCTCATCAGCTGTGGGGGCCACGGTGGCGCAAAGGTGGTGGGAGGTTGGCACTCGACTTCACAAGTCCCGGCCGCTTGGAGGACAGCCTGCTTCAAGTTCACAAGCAGGAGCAGTCCTGACTCAGTCTGCCCTGGGAAGGTGGGTCCAGCCCTCAAATTCACACAAACTGCTGGGAAAAATATCAAGTCAGTGAAGAATATATACTGAAGAAGAAGTAATAAGAAATTGCATTTCTCCTGTCAGCGTCTGCTAAAATAACATCACAAGTGGTCAGGTTCAGAGAATAGTGAGTGTGGCTCCATGTGTCAGGCTGGGAAACAGACCCCAGAAGATGGAACACCATGGGCCCCTGAACCCCGCTGCTTCACCAGGTGAGTCATGGCATTGAGTAAGAAACCCTCCTACCCCGACTCTCTTACTGCCTGGTAACTGGGTCACCTGAAGATCAGAGTCCAGCTTCCACCACTAGACTTCTGTGCTGGACAGGTTGGGAAACCAAAGCACGAGGGCCCCACACAAAGCTGCCCTCGGAGCGAGTGAATTTGGGACCTGCCCCTGGGGCTTCAGGTCACCAGCATCTCCCGAGGAGGCGGCAGGGTGCTGACTGTGAGTTCTCAGAGATCTGTGTGGCCCAAAGCTCACACACGCCAAACTCTCCGGGGTATGCGTCTCCAGAGATCACAGCTGACACAGGCCCTCCAGCGACTTCCCTGAGGATCTGCTTTCCCTTGATCCCAGCCTTTCCCCAGGAGGCACACACTTTCTAAAGGGAGTGAGCCCAGTAGGGGGCATCCTCACCCTTCCACCTTCTGCCCTGGGGAGGGGGCGGGGTGAGGAGAGATTGGTAGACTGCCGGCCTGCCTCCCCTCCTCGCCCTGCTCCCCAACCCCCAGCTCAGCCGAGGAGTGCATTTCTCAAACTGGGTATTCACATGACCTCCTGATTTTCTCCACGTCCATGCTATTAATATTTTATACAGTATTTTTCTTTGTTGATACACGTTTTTGAAAAACACCCAATGTGTTTTTAAAAGGAAAAAAGGCTTCTTTTTTTTTTAAGGTTTTTCTTTTTTTTTTAAGATTTTATTTATTTATTTTAGAGAGGGAAGGGAGGGAGAGAGAGAGAGAGAGAGAAATATCAGTGTGCGGTTGCTGGGGGACATGGCTTGCAACCTAGGCATGTGCCCTGACTGGGAATCGAACCTGCGATGCCTGTTTCACAGCCCATGCTCAATCCACTGAGCTACACCAGCCAGGGTGGAAAAACAGCTTCTTTGATGAAGGTTTTCCAAAGTTCCCTCAATGTGTGCATTTCCTGCGTTCTGAGGGTTGCTTCGCAGGACCCGGGCAGAAAAAGGCAGGCCCCGTGGAGGCTGCCATTGGGGGACTCACAAACTGGTCCAGGCGGTGCCACCACTGGTAAAGACAGGCGAGGGCTTGTTCTATGGATTCAAAGCCTCAGCCTGCAGAGCCAGAGAATGGGAGGATCAGAGTGAAAAATCCTGAACTCCCTGCCTCCCTTCAGCACCCCCAGAGCTGCAAAACGAGAGGAGCCCACCAGTCCCTTTCCTTCCCCAGGATGAGGAAGACCGAGGGAATTGTCTTTCCAGGTCCAAAGTGGAGGGAGGGCTGAGGCTGGAGGGCAGATAAGAGGGAGGGACGCCAGTGCAGGACCAGGGGTGGCTGCAGGTGACAGGTGCAGGGGCTTTGGGAAGGATCAGGGATTTCCCTTGCAAAATCCATTCAAACAGACTGAGGGAACCTGATCCCAAGGAGGGAATCAGACGGGTAGGGACACCAGAAGGGCCCCCAGAGGGGCCTGGGGTTGAAGAGAAGGGGGAAGAGAAAGGGGGGGGACAGCAGGACTTGGAGAGAGGGGAGAGAGGATGAGCCCTGAGGGGAGAGGATGAGAAAGCTGGAGGATTCCCAAGCTGCTTCCACGGACTCAGTCAGGCCTTGCTCCAGCCCCACCCCAAGAGTCCTGGCATTGCTCTTCTGGAGGTTATTTTTGTGCTCAGAGACCTCTTAGCTCCAGCCCCACTGGCTCCCATCCTCCTGCTCCAGCCCCGACAGGCCAGCAGAGGCAGCTCTAGGGCCTGAGGGTTCCCTCGTTGTCAGGGGCTGGCGCAAAGACTCTGGTCCTGAGAAGGGAAGGAAGTCCTGGGTAGAGCTCCCTGCTCCCGGAGTTGAATTAACGAGGGTGATAATCAGATCAGATCAGATCAGATCAGATGAAGCAAGAGGAAGTGGGCTGGCTGAGCTGGGTCAGGACTGAGCTCCCCGGGCCAGGGCAGTGTTGGGGCTGTGCACCTTGAGGAAGTACTTAGAGCTGAGGCCTCTCCAATAGCCTCCCGTCTCAAATGTTCTTCTCTCCCTGGGCTCTGGGCACAGAGCAGAGGAGCTTAGAAGGAGAGCCCAGTGAAGGCTGGTGGCCCAGGGTTGCTCAACTAGCCTTGTGTTGAGGGCGGCTGGTCAGGTTCCAGCTCTCAGCCGGGCCCAGGGGACCGAGAGGAAAGAGTCACGTGTGGTGGGTGCGATTGCCCCACTCGCACCTTATTTTCATGGGGAGGAAGCATTGAGAAAGAGGAGCTGGGTGTTCAGCAAACTTTGCTTATTCAAAGCGCTTAATCCCAGCTGGGCCCTGCCCTACCCTCAACTCCCGTCTCCAGGGTGGTCCCAGCCTCCTCATGCTCTGGGAGGCAGCCCTGAGCTCTGTGCCCCACCTCTGTGGAGGCCTCTTCCCTGGTGACCTCCTTGCCTCCCCCTTCTCAGTCCCTGCCTGGCAACAGTGTCCCCCGCTGGCCCCCTATATTTCCTTCTCCAGTCCCCCAGCCACATCTGGGGAGCAGGGACTACTTCTGGGACCTGGAGGCCCCTGCTCTAAGCCATCCAGCCTTGTGACCTGCCCCACAGTGGCGAACAGCACAGAGAAGGAAGCCCTGAGCAGGAAGTGCTGAGGCACAGCGTGAGGGCGGGGGCTTTGGGGAGGGGAGCCCGGCCTCCCCGGGCAGAAGCAGTAACCACAGCCCCCGCTGCAGACAGATGGGAGGAAGCTGATTTAAAAGGCAGCTGGGCCTCTGTCCGAAGCACTCAGCTCTGCACCCGGTCACTACCACCCGTGGGCTGTAGGAGCACACAGACTTCCGGACTGGCTCAGGGCGGGTGCCATGTGAGCCTAGCTTGGCTCTCCTCCTGCCCACCCTCCTCCTGCCCGCCTCTGCCTGTCCAGTTTCGCCAAAGAAAAATACTTGGCACCATGTCTCTGCTCAACCCTGTCCTGCTGCCCCCCAAGGTGAAGGCTTATCTGAGCCAAGGGGAGCGCTTCATCAAATGGGACGATGTGAGTGGGGCAGGGGCTGTGGGCGCTGGGACACTGGGGCACAGGGCCGGGCTGCTAGACCTTTGCCGGGGTGGGCGGGTTGGTTTGTCTTGGCCAGGCAGCCGACACAACTGCCTGAATAAACAAACCTGGGGGGTTGAGGGAGTGTACCCCATACACCTGTCCCTGGGCTGCTGAAGCTAAGGCTCTGCGTCTGGATGTGAGAAACGGGCAGGCAGCCTGGACGGAAGTTTCTCTGGGTCTTCATCTGTCTCCCCTCCAGCCCCCACCCCAGAAGAGCGCGTTTTGCTGCACTTGGCCCCAGCCTCAGTGGGAGGAAAGCGCGCCCTGGAGCTGAGGCAGGGCCAGAAACAGAGGTGAATTAGTCCTCTACTTCCCGCGCAGATGCCCCAATCTTGCCCCATGAGCATGCCTAGACTGAAATTGTTCGCACCTTCCCTCCTGGCCCTGGCCCTGGCCCTGGCCCTGTCCCAGTCCCAAGGAAGCCCTGCTCTCCCCTGAGCTGCAGCAGGGCAGCCACAAAAGGTCCCTAGACCCCAAGTGAGAACTGGAGGCTTCTGTTCTCAGGGGCCTGGGAGGGAGCAGGCTGACTTCTGCTTCTGCTGGCTGAGAGCAGCCGGGCTCCAGAATGCCTGCCTGTCCGCAGGGGAAGGGGGATGCACCGCTTTGCCCTGCATGGTCCACTGTGTCTGCTCCTTCCCAAACTGGGACCTGCCTCCCAGCGTCTGGCCCCCCGAGACACGGGGCCAGGGATTCTCTTGAGTAGGTGAGGAGATCAGTATGGGGACCCTTCTTCAGGGCAGAGAGGCTGTTGGGCTGGCCCTGTGGGAGAGTTAGAGGGGCTGGTCCCAGGAAGGGACCAGGAAGGGTGGGGGTGGAGGAGAGGGCCCTCGGCTGGCTAGTCCCCTTCACAGGGGGGATGAGAAGGCTCTGGGTCTGTGAGTTAAGGCAGCCTGGGGCTCTCAGCTCTTTTTCGGCTTTCGGGACTGTGCTAGGCTGAGTAATCTGGTTGCCATGACTATGGGGAGGAGGCTGTAGCTAGTCTAGCTAGTTGCTTTCCACTTCCCTAGCGGTGTGTGGTCGATGTGGCATGGTGGTGGCATGTCCCAGGAGCCTGTGGAATGAGGGAAGTGGCTCAAAGTGAAAAATGAAGTGGCCTCTCTCAGTTCCTCTGGGAAATGTGTGTAACCTGACTGGACAGAGGGTCATTAGGGGTGGGGACATGCTTTGTGGCCTTCTCTGCAAGCCAGCACCTGGGAACCTGGCTGCCCCACGCCCCTCCCTGAGGCAGGGCGCTGCATGGTCCCCGACGCTGACTTCCACGGGCAGGAGCCTCCCGAGCCTGTGCCCAGGGCATGTGGAGCTGGGGGCCAGGGCTCTGCTCTGAGACGGTGTCCGTTCCACTCAGCTGGCGGTGACTCGGGTGTGTCGTGCCGTGTTGAACAAGCTCAGTGCGCAGCACATAATCTCCCTGCGTAATCTTGTCTCCCATGCCCCTGTACAATGTATTTGGTGGGGGAAGTTCTCCAGCCCACGGAAGGGAACACAATCAATCCATTTGCTCTCGGGGAATACAATCCCAGGGTTGTGGTTCCTCACAAAGCCCAGTCTTGTTTCAGAAACCAGTTATAATCCAAAGATCCAACCTTCATTTAGAATGATACCATCTGCGCTCCTCTCTCTAGGAATGGTTTTAGGTGGGCTGCAGTCCCCCTGGTGAGACTCCCTGCCCCTCCCAGGCCCTCTGGGGATGGGGTACAGGGAGGGAAGTGAGCAAGGGGCACCAAAGTGCTTAACTGAACAGACTTCATCATCGACTGGCTCATGCTCTCTGAGCCTGGCAGAAGGCTTAGGCTTTTTCTCTCTGGCGCATATTTTTGAAGATTCTCGGGAGACCCTCCCCACCCCGAACTGGGGATCTCTTGCTTAGGGGCCTGCTGCTACTTTCATTTCAGGAGGTCACTTGCAAGGACCCCTTCAGCCCCTCTGAATCCAGTTACAACTTTCAGCTTTCTGTAGCTTTGCACTCTTTGCCCTTCTCTCCCAGAGGCCTGCTCTGGGCCCCAGCACACACGCATGTGTGCCTTGTCCCGACAGACTCGGGGGTCGGGCTCATCCAGCACATTCGAGTCCTTCTGCCTCCCGCAGTCAGCTGATGTGTCACCAACTCAGTTTCCTGGGCAGGAGTCAGACCCATAGCAGACTGGGGCAACAAAAGCTCTCCCAGTGCAGTTGACACCCCTCACTGGGCTTAAGGTGAGGGGGCAGGCATCCTCAACCCTCCCTTGAGGAGGGAAGGGAATGGAACTCACAGCACAGCTTTCTCCAAAATCAGCCTCCTCGCAGCGTGTGCTTTCTCCAGTCCCACAGCCAGCCCTGACCCGAGAGCTCTCTGAACTCTTTCCTCTGTGAACTCTGCATTTGATTTGGTTTGGTGTGCAGGAACTACCACGTCTCATTGGAAACTTCCACTTTAGAATCTTGTTATATATGCATTCAAATATCATAATCGAAGGCAGGCCATGTGCTCTGTGAGCTGCACAGGAAATTAGAAGGGAGTTCATTCATCATTCACTGGCTCCTTTAGCAAATCTGGGGTCACCGGGCTCATGGTCTAGGACAGGCTTGTTTCTGGGGAGTCTATGAGCCCCTGGGGATTTCCTGGATGGGCTTTTAGGTCTGAGAACAAGCCGCCACCTACCATGTTTCCAAAAAGGATTTTCAGAAGAGGGGAGGCTTGTGCTGGTCCTTAAGGGTATTTCAGGCAGGCGAGGGCTGGGTGCTTAGGCTCAGAGGTGAAAATGCACCTGGTGTCTGCGTGACAGCTGGATGGCCCGGGTGAAGGGGGCAGCTCACGCAAGGAAGGACTGGGCATGTGGGAAGCCAGATTTTGGCCGGGCTTCATAGGATTTTGGATGAGGGCGCAGCAGTTGGGTTCTCAGCTCTTACTGCGTTGAGCTATCCTCGAGGTAGTATGGACCCTTAAGGGAGACATTCGACCCCTTCAGCGGAGCTGTGGCCCATAAAAACAGGGTGAAGTGGGGGCCAAGATGCTGTTTGGGGTGTGGAGGGAGAACCTCTCTTTGGGGCTTAGATGGGAAACCGTCCTCTCTTCCAGAAATGGCGTCTCCAATCCTCTGTCCCTCCCCTCCACTGATCCAGAGCTTTTAAGGCTCGTGCCCACACAGTGTCTCTGGGAACAAAGGGAAATGCCTGCAGGTTCCTGGGGCAGCCACCTGCCAGGGGGCTGGTGAGCTCTGAAACCCTTGGTGCCCAAGGTCAGGGAGCTTGGCCCGAAGGTTCAGAGCAGGGCACTAACTCTTTCTGTCCGCAGGAAACAACCATCGCCTCCCCGGTTATCCTCCGCGTGGACCCCAAGGGCTATTACTTATACTGGACGTACCAGAGTAAGGTGAGGCGGCCCCCACCCACAGTGGCCCTGAGAGCCTGCTAATCTGTGGAGTCAGAGCAGCCTCTTGGCGATGCAGAGCCGGAGGTGTGGGTGCTGGGGAGCACAGGGTGACCTGGAAGGGTGGTGCTGGGGGACCTCCTGTGAGCAGGGGCTACTTGCTTTGGGAGTGAGGATGAAATCACTCCAACCACAGCTGCCTTAGTCCTAGATGCTCCAGCCTTGGCGTCCCATAGAGGCAGAGGAAGGAAACAGAGCTGCAGCTGAAGGCTGATTCTCTGCCTGTGGTTCCAAGACAACTGGAGGGCTGAGAGCAATCAGAGAAGGGCCTCAGCACCCAGACAGAAGGAAGGGAGGGGGAACCCGGGGAGAGTCCCAGATGGAGGAGGCAAGACTGCGGACTTCAGGTCCCTGAGGAACTCAGAGTGGCCAGGGAAGGAATGGACAGAGAGGAGGGCAGGAGGGAGGAGGGTCGCCAAGCATAGGGAGAAACTGACCCCTGGGAAGGGAAGGCTGGGGTCCGGGTGGCCCCACACAGTCTTGGTGTCTAGAGAGGGCAGCTGGCAAGACGTGAGCGATTTGGAAGCTCCCTCCTCACTGTTCTACTCCCACATCCCTTCTTTGCTTCCACCTGGCCCCTTCCAGGAGATGGAGTTTCTGGATATCACCAGCATCCGGGACACCCGCTTTGGGAAGTTTGCCAAGATTCCCAAGGTAGGTGAGCCTGGTACAGCTCAGGCCCAGCACAGTCACCTGCTCCACAGGACTGGAGCTGGGTCCCTGGGGAGAGGGGAAAGCTTCCTGGGCTGGGCGGCAGGACGTCCCCCTGAACCGAGGGAGGAGTGGCGCTGCTCCTGGGGTTGCCCGAGCTCTGTTTGGCACCATCCGCACGGGTGTCTCAAGGCCAAGGCTGTCTCCTGCGCTAAATCACCTGGGCTGTCTGGGAGGGGTCACCGGAGGCCTTCTCTACCCCTGACTGGTTTGCCTATCTTTGCTTAATGCTACCAGACAGATTGGAGGAAGGGATTGGTGGAGCAGGTCTCCCTGAGGCAAGGAGCTAAGAACATATCTTCAAGTAAAAAGGGACAAACAAAATACACAGAACTCCCAGACCCCATGGCCTTGGTTAACCTCTTCCTGTGGGTTTCTCTCTCCCGGCCCACCCCTCGTGGGCAATCTTTCAAGTGGCTGAGGGGGAGGGACGGGGGAGCCACTGTGGGCAGGGACGATGCTAACCATGTCACCACTGCTGCAGAGCCAGAAGCTCCGGGACGTCTTCAACATGGACTTCCCTGACAACAACTTCCTGCTGAAGACACTCACCGTGGTGTCTGGCCCTGACATGGTGGACCTTACCTTCCACAACTTTGTCTCCTACAAGGAGAATGTGGGCAAGGTGCACGGGGGTCCCTGGCCTGGGGCTCGGCACCTGGCGTAGCCTGGACTTCCTGAGAGGCAGGGCTGGACCGAGGGGTGGTGTGGACACCTCTGAGGTCAAGGGCCTGACTGCTGTGCTCTGGGGTCCTGCAGGACTGGGCTGAAGATGTCCTGGCCCTGGTCAAGCACCCACTGACAGCCAACGCCCCCCGCACCACCTTCCTAGACAAGATGTAAGTGCCTGGCCTTAGAACACAGGGCCAAATGTGCCAGCCTCCGGGCCTGATGCGTTGCTTTCTGCCCCCCGCCCCGCCCCCCCAGCCTGGTGAAGCTCAAGATGCAGCTCAACGCCGAGGGGAAGATTCCTGTGAAGAAGTGAGCCTGCCCTGTTCCCTCCCCACACTTCCGCCCAGCTCCCCAAAGCCTTCCCTCTCTCAGCTGACTCCTCTCTTTGCCCACATGCCTTTGTCTGCTCCTTTAGTTTTTTCCAGATGTTCCCTGCGGACCGAAAGCGGGTAGAAGCTGCCCTCAGTGCCTGCCACCTCGCCAAAGGCAAAGTGAGTGGTCCCCCCTCCCTGGCCCACCTGACTGTTCTCCTTGTCACCTGAGCTGGCTCTAACCAGAGGTTAACTTGGCCAGGCCTGGTGGGGGCTGGAGAGGGAAAGAATACCAGCAGAGTCCACGGTCTCGCAAACAGCTCAAAAGCCATTTAACCCTAGAACCACTGGTTTCTGATACACAGAGACAGGACCAGGCAAGGGGGGTGAGGTGCCCGGGTTCTGAGCAGGTTGGCCTCCTGCCCCCAGATGGCAGTGGGGGGCAGGGGCTGGTGTTCAGGGCAAGCAGCAGGTGTGGGTGCCTTTTCATTCCAGCCTTGGAATGCAAGTGGAAACGAATTCTGTTCAGCCTGGAGGAGTGAGGTAAGGTCAGCAAGGACAGGAGGCCGTCTGCAGGGATCGGAAAGCTGCAGGAGGGGACTAGCTCTGCGGGGTGGAGGGAGAGGCTGGCATAATCAGGGGTGTGAGCTGCCAGGACACAGATTTTAGCTCAACACAGAACAGCGTTTTTTCCTTTCTTTTTAGTCAAATAATTAATTTTTAATTACAAGTTGTGTGCAGGTGTATTATGTAACACACCCATGAGGTGTATTATGTAAATTACAAAAAGGAGCCCTCAGGGCAGATGTGGTCCTGAGCCAGGGTTCCTGCCTTGCCTGGGGAGTGGATCTCAGCTCCACCCACCCCCGGCCCCGCCCCTCCCTGGCGGTGCCTTCGTGCAGGGAGCCACCCGCACCCCACTGAGTCTTTTTTCTTGGTAAGGATTTGAAACATTGTAATTAAACTAAGACCTCACTGATCACTCGTCCTCATGAATCCCAAGAGGAATACTTCCTCCACAGTCACAGCTTGATGGGGCTGGTGACGCCTGGGTGACATCAGTGAAAGGGGACGCAAGCGCGGGGTGGGAGAAAGAGCGGGAATGGACTCCTGCCGAGGGCCCCACAGCCAGCGTGCAAACTGCGGTCTGTACGCATCCATCCTCCCTTTCTCCTGCCTCCCGAGCTCCCACCCTGGCTGAGTCCCTCTGATTCATCAGCTCTGCTTGTGCCCCAGTAGGGGCCCCTGGCCCATCTTTGCTTGAAGCTGATTGGCCCAAGATCCAGTCATAGGGAGATCTGTCCTAGCTCTCCTGCTCCAAAGGAAGACTTCAGTGTGACCCCGGAGGACATTCCACGGCTGTTTCTGGGATGGAATCCTGGAATGCCACTAATCTGCTTTCTGTTTCTGTTTCTACGGATTTGCCTATTCTGGACATTTCATGTAAACGGACCACACAATATGTGGTCTTTGACGTCAGGCTTCATTATTTAGCATAGTCTCCAAGGTTCATCCATGCTGTAGCGTGTATCAGTTCTTCATTCCTTTTTACGGCTGAAACATAGTCCACTGTATGGATATATCACATTTTGCTTATTTATGCATCCGGTGATGAACATTTGGGTAGTTTCCACTTTTTGGTTAGTATGAATAATGTTGTTATGAACATTCACATACACTGTTTTGTCTGGACGTATGTTTGCAGTTCTCTTGGGTATATCCCTAGTGGTAGAATTAATGGATCATAGGCTAACTTTTTTTTTTTTTTTGGATTCTATTTATTTATGTTTAGAGAGAGGGGGAAGGAAGGGAGAGAGGGAGAGAAAAATCAATGTGTGGTTGTCTCTCATGCGCCCCCTACTGGGGACCTGGCCCACAACCCAGGTGTGCGCCCTGACTGGGAATCCAACCAGCAGCAACCCTTTGGTTTGCAGGCCTGCGCTCAATCCACTGAGCCACACCAGCCAGGGCGGTGACTTTCTATTTAATGTTTTGAGGAACGGCCAAACTGTTTTCCAAAGTGACTACACCATTTTACAGTCCCACCAGTATGGCATGAGGGTTCCAATTTCTCCACATCCTCACCAATACCTGTTATTGTCTGTTGTCCTTTTCTTCAGTTTTAGTCATCCTGGAAGGAGTGAAGTGATAGCTCACTGAGATTTTGATTTGCTCTTCCCTAGTGACTAATCCTGTTGAGCGTCTTTCCATTTGCTCATTGGCTGTTTGAATATTTTCTTTGGAGAATTATCTATTCAAATCCACTGCTCATCTTTCCATTAGGTTATTTGGTTTTTACTGATGAACTATCCCTTCTTGGGTATCTGATTTGCGAATACAGGGTGAGGCAAAAGTAGGTTAACAGTTGGCCTTATGGAAGATAGTACAATAATTAATAAGTAATCATACAAGAATAAACTCCGTCTTGCACACTGAGCTATAAACCCGCTCTTGTCCTACCCGGTATTTTCTTCTATTCTACAGATTGTCTTTTCACCTTTTTGATGGTGTCCTTCAAAGCACAAAAGTTTTAAATTTGATGAAGTCCAATTTATCTTCTTTTGTTATTGTTCTTACGGTTTTTTTTAAAGATTTTATTTATTTATTTCTAGAGAGGGAAAGGGAGGGAGAGAAACATCAGTGTGTGGTTGCCTCTCACATGTCCTGCACCAGGGACCTGGCCCGCAACCCAAGCCTGTGCCCTGACTGGGAATCGAACCAGCAACCCTCTGGCTTGCAGGCCGGCACCCAATCCACTGCGCCACACCAGCCAGGGCTGTTCTTGTATCTTTCGGTGTCTCCAACTATAATTGCTGCCTTGTATATTTCTCCCTTCATTCTGTCAGGTTTTACTTTGTGCACCTTGGGACTCCGTTTTTAGCTGTATTATTTATATTCAAATTGCTTCTTTTTAAAAATTTGCCCTCCACTTTAAAAAAGCTAGCCCACTACTACTCCGGCAAGCAGCACTACTTACTTCTGACCTCCCTTTCTCCTCGTTCTGGTCATTCTTAGTTCCAATCCTGCTCCAACCTGGAGACTACCTACAGTGTCCAAGTTCAGGGACAAAGCAAACGAGCTAAGCACGCCCTCTGCTCAGCACCCAGGGCCTTGACAAGTGCATGCTCAGCATGTCCGCCATGCTCCTCCATCTTCCCTGAGCCCTCGCTCTAACCGGCCCCCTTGTGCAGGCCTGGTTTGTGGATCTACGAGCTGAGAAAGAAGGTGGGGCAGAAGTGATCGGGTGACTCTCTATCCCTCCAGAATGACACCATCAATCCTGAGGACTTCCCAGAGTCTGTCTACAAGAGTTTCCTCATGAACCTCTGCCCTCGGCCAGAAATAGACGAGATCTTCACTTCCTAGTAAGCTTCTTGGGCTGGGCTGGACATGGCGAAGGGGTGGTGGCTAAAATTCCCACTTGCTATGCTGAAGATAGGAGGCTTTGCTGGACAAGGAGTGTGTCTGGGTTCCTCAGCCTAGAGGATGCAGGCCAGTGCTGTTCCCTCTGGCCTGCAGCCATGCCAAGGCCAAACCCTACATGACCAAGGATCACTTGACCAAATTCATCAACCAGAAACAGAGGGACTCCCGCCTCAACTCCTTACTGTTCCCACCCGCGCGGCCGGACCAGGTGCAGGGCCTCATCGACAAGTATGAGCCCAGCGGCATCAACGTACAGAGGGGTGAGGACCAATGGGAGCCCTCACCCGTGGTGGGCTTGTCCTGCTCTGAACTGGGCCGTGGTCCTGATAGTTATCCCCTGCCCCCCAGGCCAGCTGTCGCCGGAGGGCATGGTGTGGTTTCTCTGTGGGCCGGAGAACAGCGTGCTGGCCCAGGACAAGCTGCTGCTTCACCACGACATGACACAGCCACTCAACCATTACTTCATCAACTCCTCACACAACACCTACCTGACAGGTGGGCCTTAGCCACCGCGCTGCTGGCTTCGTTTTTATGGGGGCTGCTCCTGTTCCCTGAATTCTTCACGGGGTTGCCATGGGCTGCCAACAGCACAACCCAGGCTGGAGCAAGTTTGGGGGCTAGTCCTTAAGTGACGTCCCTGCCCTGCCCCTGCCCCTTGCTCTGGCTCAGCTGGCCAGTTCTCAGGCCTTTCCTCCGCTGAGATGTACCGCCAGGCACTGCTGGCTGGCTGCCGCTGTGTGGAGCTGGACTGCTGGAAGGGGAAGCCCCCTGACGAGGAGCCGATCATCACCCATGGCTTTACCATGACCACAGACATCTACTTCAAAGTAAGACTTGGAGTGTGGAGGCTGGTGGTAGAGACCCTGGTTCCCAAGCCCTCTGGGTGTGGGGGACATGAAGCAGGAGGGACGGCTAGGAGGCCTGGGACCAGTGTGGGGACTAGAGGGGATCAGAGGAGACAGGGGGCCAATGGTAGCCCCCCAGTTCCTCAGGCGTGTTTAAACAGGAGAGGGGAAGGGTGCCGTTGCGGGGGGTGGAGGGGAGCATGGGGCACTGGCCTCCTCTCCACCACGTCCTCTCTCATTCAGGAAGCAATTGAAGCAATTGCAGAAAGTGCCTTTAAGACCTCCCCCTATCCTGTCATCCTGTCATTTGAAAACCACGTGGACTCGTGAGTGTCCAGGCCCATTCAGCCTCACTCTCTGCCCTGTCCCCATCTTCTGCCTGCACTGCCCTCCCCTAGCTATCCCCGGCCTCCACCCGTGCCCTCCACACAGTCTCGGGCCCCCAGGCCCTCCTGCCTGTGTCCCTGCCTCCCCGACCCCCTGTGCTCCTGCTGACCCAGATCAGGGGCCTGAAGGATGGCCCAGAAGAGGGTGGTGCTGCTGAGCTGCACCCCACCTCCGCTCCCTGCAGACCCCGCCAACAGGCCAAGATGGCCGAGTACTGCCGGGCCATGTTTGGCAATATGCTGCTCACCGAGCCCCTGGAAAAGTTTCCGGTGAGCAGACTTCACTGTGGGGCCTCCGGGGCTGGGGACCAGGGGCCCTGTCGGGGCCAGGTTAACCACATGTCAACCTGTGCTGGGCTCTGGGGGTACGCTGGTGACAAAGATGCAGCCCCCACCCTCAGACAGCTTACTCTGTAGTGGGGAGACAGATCAGGAACCTGGCCTGATGACCAGTGGCTGCTATGGGAGCACTTGGGGAGTCCTGATCTGGTCTTGGGGGTCAGGGAAGGCTTCCTGGGAAAAGTGGTGGCTAGGCTGAAACCTAAGGGAGGTACTGGATTAATGTTGCTGAGAGTGGGGGAAAAGGAGCTCTAGGCAGATAGAATGGGCGAGAGAGAACATTGCTGAGGAACGGGGGTAAGTGGGGCCGGGCAGCAGTGTAGCACATGGGGGTGGCGGGGGAGTGATGAGAGGTGAGGCTGGAGGGTAGGCAGGGGCAGATGGAGCGCGGCTGGTATGGAGGGGCTTAGGCTACACCCTGAAGGGGAGGAGATGGCGCGGACACCCTCTCCTCCCCCACAGCTGAAACCAGGCACCCCCCTGCCCAGCCCTGAGGATCTGCGTGGCAAGATCCTCATTAAGAACAAGAAGAACCAGTTTTCTGGCCCAGCATCCTCCAGCAAGGAGCCAGGTGGGGAAGCTGAGGGCAGCTGCCCATCCGATGCCCCTGCGGTTGGGGACACAGGTGAGCCAGCCTGGCAGGAGTAGGGGTGGGGTGGGGGCAAGGGAGCATCTGGAATGGGAGAGAGGGGCTGGGCCTGCAGGGGAGGTGACATGCTGGGGAGCCAGCCTGGGGTGGGCGCCCCCGCCCTGAGTGCTGACAGAGTTGCGTGTGGCAGTGTGGGCTGGTGCTGAAGTGGCCAGGCTGGAGGAGGAGGAGGTGGAAGACGAAGAGGAGGAGGAGTCGGGGAACCTGGACGAAGAGGAGATGAAAAAGATGCAGTCTGATGAGGTGTGTGGAGCCGGCCGGAGGCCCTTCCGCCTTCTCCCCGGTGGAGCCCTCTGCGAGGGACTCAGGCCGTGTCCCTGGGCTCCGTGCTGTCCTGTCCTCCACCCTCCTCTCTCTTCCCCAGGGCACAGCGGGCCTGGAAGTGACAGCTTACGAGGAGATGTCCAGCCTAGTCAACTACATCCAGCCCACCAAGTTCATCTCCTTTGAGTTCTCTGCCCGTAAGTTAGCACGGGGTGGTGGTCACCTGGAGGTTCGGCTAGATCCAGAAGGCCCCAGAAAGTGTGTCCTGACAGCAGGCAGTTTGATGGGTGGGGGTGAGAGGAAGGGGAGCCCTCCGCCTTCCTTGGACTGGGGGCCGTGTCTATAAACATCCATCAGAGGAGTCAGGCGAAGGACTTGTTTAAGTGGCAGTGGCTCTCATTTCCGAGCACAGTATGTGCTGAGGAATTTGGCACCGAGCAGAATGCTCTGGAGTATGTCGGTGACAGGCAGGCCATCTGTGACACCTCAGTGGGGCTGGCCTGGGACTCCCGTAGCCTCCTGCAGGTTCTGTGGCTCCTAATCCCAGAAACGCCAGCCTCAGGGTATAAGAACTTCTGGGAGGTGGTGGAAGGCAGAGGAACCAGCCGGTGCACACCTGCCCTTGTACCTGCCCTTTCTGTGCACACCATGCTACTTATCTTCTCTGGACACGTGCACAATGCCTTCTTCTCCCCCTCCGTGCATGCCCCTAACACGATCGCCTCTTTCTCTGTATACCTGCGCACAGTGCATACACCTGTAACCTTTTCCCTCAGCCCTGAGCCCACAGCCTGCACCCCCACCTGTGCTCACCTGTGGCACGTACCGCCCTTGGTGTGCGCCTCTTACCCTGAACTGCCCTTTGGGTTCAGACCCTGAGCATCAGTGTGTTCCCAACTCCCCTCGCTCACCCTAGCGTGTTCCCCACACCCTCTGTGCCCCTCCCCCTCTGGTGCTGCAACACACACCCAGTCCTGGTGCACACCCACCACTCACACCCTTTACCCCCAGCACACACGTTACCCACAGCGGACCCACACACCCCTGCTGCCGGGTTTGCCTGCCTCCCTGAGCCCCAAGCCCCAGTGGCAACACTGGGTTAGAGGCATCTCTGCTGGACGCAGCTGCACCAAAGGGGAGGGTGGGTCCAAGGGACTACCTCAGCGTGACACGGACTCCCCTCCTTTTTGTCCCCCACGCAGAGAAGAACCGAAGTTATGTCATCTCCTCCTTCACGGAGCTCAAGGCTTATGACCTGCTCTCCAAGGCTGCAGTGCAATTTGTGGAGTATCCTTGAGGCCTTAGTAGCCAGAGGCTTTGGTTGGGGTGGAGGGATGGGGGCAGGGCTCGAAGGGGGGCTGCCGGGCACTCCTGATGCAGCCTCAGGAGGCTCCTATACTCTGGGGCAGCTACAACAAGCGCCAGATGAGCCGCATCTACCCCAAGGGCACCCGCATGGACTCCTCCAACTACCTGCCCCAGATGTTCTGGAATGCTGGCTGCCAGATGGTCGCCCTCAACTTCCAGACGATGGGTGAGGCACTCCCAGGCCCTTGAGAACCTTCCCTTGGCCCTCCCACGTTTACCCCACTCCTGGGGGTGGTCTGTAGGACAGATCGGGGGTCCAGATGTCTGTGCAGACTCTGGGAGCACGTGCAGGGTGTGGCTGTTTCGGGATAGGCATGCATCAGCCCACACCTGTAGGATGCACGTTTGTAAGTGTGTATGGGAAGGTGCCAGGGTGCCAGCACAGGCTCTGGCCGCTCTCTGAGCGGGTCTGTGGGAGCCCCCGCTTCACTGGCCTCAGCCCCCACTGTAAGCCTGAGCTCTGGTTGAGGCTTTGGTCCTGCTGACTCTAGGCTGTGCGCCCTTCCTGAGAGAAGAGACACCCTAAGAAATCAGGCTGAGACACGAGAAACCCTCATGCCCATGGTCTATTCAACCACCCCATTCACAAAACAGGAGAAAGGCGCGAATGGGGGCACGGGGACTGGGTGGAGACACAGGGCAGGGCCTTCCTCACCACATGCTCTTGCCCCCCAGACCTGCCCATGCAGCAGAACATGGCGCTGTTTGAGTTCAACGGGCAGACCGGCTACCTCCTCAAGCACGAGTTCATGCGTCGGCCAGACAAGCAGTTCAACCCGTTCTCAGTGGACCGCATCGACGTGGTGGTGGCCACCACTCTTTCCATTAAGGCAAGGCCCTGAGATGGACAAGCAGTGGCCAGCGGGGTTGGGGTCTTGAGGAGAAAGACACAGGAGCCCCACTCCTCTACTCCCAACCCCCTCCCCTGATTATCTTGAAAACTTCAGCCCCAGCCAGTTCCAGCAGTAGCAAGTTGCCTTGGAAACTGCCTCCTCCTCCGCCCTCGAAGCTGCCTCTTGGTCCCCATGGAAACCAAGGGGAAGGGCTGAGGCTGGGGTGGGGGAAGGGAGAAGAGTGGGCAGAAAGGGGCAGCAGGGGCCCCAGGCCCTGGAAGAGAGCCCTGTTCCTTCTTTGCTCGGGAAGGGAGGCCCCCACCTCTTCCCAGAATGCTGGAAGCACCCTGGTCACCAGAGTTTAGCTGCTGCCCTTGGGCCACACAGCCTCTACTCAGTGGCCCGAGCTGAGTGGGGCTCTTCACAGTACCCGAGAATGGACACTTCAGCTAGAGAAGCCAGTGGCCCCAGGTGCTGGGGAATGGCCTGGCTTGGGGGGCTGACGCTGGCCTCTCACGGCCCCCACCTCCAGGTCATCTCCGGGCAGTTCCTATCAGAGCGCAGTGTGCGCACCTATGTGGAAGTGGAGCTGTTCGGCCTTCCTGGGGACCCCAAGAGGCGCTATCGCACCAAGCTGTCGCCCACTACCAACTCTATCAACCCTGTCTGGGATGAGGAGCCCTTTGTCTTCGAGAAGGTGGGAGGCGAGGGCTGGGCAGGGTGAGGGCTGGCCCTGGTTCTTGGCCTCTACTCATAGAAAAGAGGAATGACATGAAAGGAGTCCCTGACCCTGCTTCTGTCCCCACCCCTCCCTTTGTGCCCCCCTGAATGTCAGGAGTCCAGGAGCAAATTTATAGGAATGTACTTGGTGGGCAGGTTATGTGTGTGTGCATGTGCACACGTGCACACAGTGTTCATGTCAGGGTCAGAGGCAGAGATGTGAGCTCCCAGACCAGGGTGCAAGGTCCCACGGGGTCACTGGGGATCTTCTTCCCCCACTGGGTACTTGTTGACAAAGCTGTCACAGGCCGTCTGCACCAGGGTCCCTAGAACCCTGGGCTGCATGTCCAGCCCTTCTCCCCTGGGCGGACCAGCCATGGCACGAGCTGTGAGGATGTCTGTGTGTGGGGCCTAGAGTGTGCCCTCTGTCCTCACCAATCTGGTCAGACCTGCCAGGTTCTCGCCCTGACCCTAGACTTGGGAAACTAGGGAGGGGCCCAGCCTGGCCCGCCCTCTCTCCTCGCCAGCCTGTCCTGTCCTGAACTCTCCCCAGATCTTGGTGCCTGAGCTGGCCTCCCTCAGGGTGGCCGTGCTGGAGGAAGGCAACAAGTTTCTTGGACACCGCATCATCCCCATCAATGCCCTCAATTCTGGTAAGCAGGGGTCCCTCCTTGCAGCTCCCAGCAGGTCTGAGACCAAAGCCAGCACCAGCAGCCTGTCCAGCGGGTGGGCCAGCTTCAGGGCCAGCTCGGCCGGAGGGGGGGTGGCCCCGAGACTTCGCCTGACTTTTGTATGTTGTTAGCCTTAAGGAATGGAGTGGGGGTCGTGCTTCTCCAGCAAACTGACAGAGGAGGGGACTCTGGCCACCTAACAGAATGTCTGTAATTTTCTGGAAGTACGGGGGCAATTTCCCAAGTAGCCGACACTTATTGGGTACTTAAAATGCTTTAAGAGCTTATAACATATTCTCACTGAACCCTAACAGTTAACCACACGAGGTAGACTACTACCCCCATTTCTCAAGGGAGGAAAGTCTTAGGTCACAGTGACCTGCCCAAGGACACGCAGCCAGGAAGGCGCAGGCCCAGACTTGCACCCTGACCTCTCTGACTCTAAGACCAGAAGCCTCGCGTGCTGGGCTGCCGGCATGCAGTGGGGGCCACGAGGGGCTCCGCTCACTGCCTGCCCTGCCATGCCCTGTAGGGTACCACCACCTGTGTCTGCGCAGTGAGAGCAACATGCCCCTCACCATGCCCGCACTCTTTGTCTTCCTGGAGATGAAGGACTACGTGCCTGACACCTGGGCAGGTTAGGAGGCCCAAAGGGTGCGGGGCACCGGTGCTGTCCACTTCCTCTCCCCTTCCTCCAGTCAGCCTCTGGAGTGGGCCAGGACAGGGGATCCTAGGGCCGTCGAGTGGTGGGGAGGCTCCCAGGTCCTCTCCACATCAGGCCCGTGATGCTCCTGTGTACCCAGATCTCACCGTGGCCCTCGCCAACCCCATCAAGTTCTTCAGTGCCCATGACAAGAAGTCCGTGAAGCTCAAGGAAGCCATGGGAGGTCTGCCTGAGGTCTGTGTTGCTGGGTCTGTCACCAGGGGCCCCAGGAGCTTTGTCCTCTCTGTGGGAAGATGAGGGAGGGGCAGAGTCCAGGGCTTAGGGAGAGAGTGCTGTTGGAGCCAACTTCCTAACCTGCTCTTCCTGCACAGAAGCCCTTCTCTCTCGGGAGTCCAGTTGCCAACCAGGCCAACGGAGCAACTGCCCCAACCAGCAACGGGTCAGCAGGTGCGCACTGCGAGGCCCTCCCACCTACTGTGAAGGGCCCTGCCTTCTTTGGCTGCATCCAGAGGCACATCCCAACCTACCCACAGATCTTTAAAAACAGACTTTAACCCGGGGAAGGGAACACTGGGTCTGAAACCTCAGCGCTGAGAAAGTGCACCGCCAGGGACTGTACTGGCATCCGGAGCAGGCGGGGTGGAGCAGAGCTGGGCCAGGGGACCCCAGGGCACCCGTCAGCCAGCCCCGTGGCTGTTGCAGCAGCTGGGGCCAGTGCCAGGGAGGAGGCCACTAAAGTAGCTGTGGGCAAGGCCTGCTGAGTCCGAGTAGTCTTGGGGACCAGCCTGGGGAGGATTCGGGACTAGCGGGGAAGAAGGGGGCTCCTGGGCGGTGGGACGCCTCACCGGGGTCCCCGCAGAGCCCCGGACCACCAGTCTGGAGGAGCTGCGGGAGCTGAAAGGCGTCGTGAAGCTGCAGCGACGGCATGAGAAGGAGCTGCGGGAGCTGGAGCGGCGCAGCACACGGCGCTGGGAGGAGCTGCTGCAGCGGGGCGCGGCGCAGCTGGCGGAGCTTGGGCCGCCGGGCATGGGGGGTGGCTGCGGGGGCCGCAGGCTCGGCCCGGGCAAGGGCTCCCGCAAGAAAAGGTAATGACAATGGCGAGCAGCTGCCCACCCGGCGCAGGTGCGGGCGGCAGAGTGCTTAGGACCTGTTCCCACGTGGCCTCCCCAGGACCCTGCCCTGCGAGGAGACCTCTGGAGCCATGCAGGGTGAGGGCCCCGAGGGCGCGGACACGCGCGTGCGCGAGCTGAGGGACCGGCTGGAGCTGGAGCTGCTGCAGCAGGGCGAGGAGAAGTACGAGTGCGTCCTGAAGCGCAAGCAGCAGCAAGTGGCCGAGGTGCTGGGTCGGCGAGAGGATAGAGCTACACCCAATCCCAGCCCGCACCCTGTGCACAACAAAGGGCTTCACCCTAAGTCTACCCTTCCTCTCCCTGCAGCAAATCGCCAAGATGATGGAGCTGGCCAGAGAGAAGCAGGCTGCGGAGCTTAAGACCCTCAAGGAGACCTCGGAGAGGTATGACTGCCTCCCTCCCACGCCTGACTCTTACCTCCCAAGAGGCCTCAGGCCCCCACAAAACTTCTCCTTGCTGCCTGTCTCTCTATAGTGACACCAAAGAGATGAAGAAGAAGCTGGAGGCCAAGAGGCTGGAGCGGATCCAGGCCATGGTCAAGGTCACCACTGACAAGATGGCCCAGGAGCGGTGAGTCCTGGCGGAGAAGCCCAGGGCTGAGCAGGAGCCCCTCAGGAGCCCCTCTAGGCGGGCGAGGTCTCCCCGCAAGTGGGCCTGACTCGCTTCCCAGAGATGTGCCTGTCTCCTGGCTCCAGAAAGTTAATTTCACTTCTGTCACCTCTGATTAGAGTGACCTCCTTCCGCAAAACACAGATGCCAACACTATTTGACCAAAGAGGAGAATTTAAGGGAAAATTAAGCATGCAGAGAGAGAGGTGAAATCTTGGGACAGCAGCTTCCCACCCGGGCTTTCCCATGCACCTTGAAGGGCAGTGCGGGTTAGTGAGGAAGCACTTCCTTCAGAGGGCCCCCCGGAACTTTCCACGACCCCCCAAATCCTCCTGGGGTCCCCATGTCAGCCCTGTGGTTTGTTCCTGCCCTTATATAGTCCTCACTGGGCCCCGAGGAGTCTTTGTGTCATCCTGCTCTTCCCAGGGGCCTCCTGCCCTCTCTGAAACTCTGATTACCCCAACAGATTGAAGAGAGAGATCAACAACTCCCACATCCAAGAGGTAGTGCAGGTCATCAAGCAGGTACGTAATGCCGAGTCCTTCGCAAACACGCACATGCACGCGCGTGCTCTCCCGCAGGAGAGGAGGGGGGGCGCCGGGCCTGGAGCCTGACCTTAGGAGCTACCCAGTGCAGAGTGTCCTGTGCAGCTGGGGAAGGCGGGGAGGCAGTGCAGCCCCCAGAGCCCCCAGGCCAGTGTGAGCATCTGTCTTTCTGCGGAGACTAGGTTACCAGTCTGCAGGGGTGTGTCCCTGTCCAGCCGCCCTGTATGGAAACGACAGAAGCCAGGGTGGGTGAGAGGGAGCAAGGGGTGCTTCCTGAGGCTCCAAGGAGTTGGAAGAGGAAGGAAAGCCCTGCTGAGAATGGACCTAAAGTTTTCCTGGGGATTAACAACAGTAGCAGAACTACCAGCTACTGCCATGACCTTGTGTCAGACACTAAGCCAAGTGCTTCACACGAACGGTCTCATGTAAGCTTTCGTCATCCAGTGAGGCAGGTACCATTATCCTCGTTTTACCAATTCAAAGAAACCTATTAGAAAGTTAAGGAATTTACCCTAAGTGTTGCAGCTGGTTAGCTGGGACTGTCACTGGGTGCCGGCCAGCCTGTCTGCGCCGCCCCGACTCCCTGCCTCTTGCCCCCACCCAGAGGACAGAGAGCCTGGAGAGGCATCAGGAGAAGCTAGAGGAGAAGCAGGCAGCCTGCCTGGAGCAGATCCGGGAGATGGAAAAGCAGGTGACGGAACCACCCCCCTGGCCCCCAGCAGAGGTGGCCTGGCTCCAGGGTGTAAAAGGGACCTGCTTCAGGGAGCTTCCAGTCGGGAGCTCAGGGTGGGGCTCACCCCTCACTGGTGGGTCACAGGGCCTGGTTCCCATGGGACCCTCTCACACTTTCACATTGAGGCAGCTCTTCAGCTCTCTGCTTGGTGGGCACCCCTCTCCTGAGAGGCTCCCTGAGGGTCTCCACTGTGCCCCGCCTCCTACTCCCATCACCCGGGAGCTCTGAAGAGGCTGGGCGTTTCTTTGTTCCATTGTCCAGGGGAGGGGGAGGGGGGAGAGGGCCCCTCCTGAGCCAGGCGGTGGTCCTTGCTGTCCCCACAGTTCCAGCAGGAGGTGCTGGCTGAGTACGAGGCCAGGATGAAGGGCTTGGAGGCGGAGGTGAAGGAATCCATGAGGACCTGCCTCAGGGTCTGTTTTCCCTCTGAGGCCGAGGACAAGCTTGAGAGGCCCTGTGAGGCCTCCAGGGAGCCGTGTGAGCTGGACCCACTTAAAGCCAAGGAAGACACCCAGGAGAGCGTCCTCTGATACCCCCACCCACCTGGGACGTTCTGCAAGGACATTTCTCCTTCTCGGGAGGAGGCTCCATACCCCCAGGAAGAAAGGCCCCAGCATCCCCTGAACTCAGAGGCTGTGGGACACTGGGGGCCCCTTGGAGCCCGCAGTACCCTCCTCGACAGCCAGGCTAGAGGAGGAGGCGGGCACCAGGTATCGTCAGGGCAGGGGCTCATCGGAGACCTGGAGGTCCTCTGAGCTGACTTCCTGCCCCTCGTTTTTCTCCTCCTGGAATTAGTGTCATGTGTTTGTTGAGGGCAAAAAAACGTGGACTGGGAGGCAGGAAACGGGGGCCTAGCCTCCCTCTGCCTTTCTTGGTGTGCAACCAGCGGTGCCCCACTCTGGAATCAGTTTCCTCTCCCGGACGGTTAGGCCCGGCCCCCTGGAACCTCCACTCCAGCACCTGTAGTTCAAGCAGGATCCTTTCTGCCGTAAGGCTGGCAGCTCACCCTGGCTTCTAGGCCCCATCTCAGGCCTGCCCTGAGGTGGCCTCATTGTTGGCTCCCTGATACAGAGCCTGGCACTACCTTCAAGCTCCCCGGGGGACTGCTGCCCCTAGATCCCAGGCTGAGGTCCCCTCCCTGGCTTCCTGCCTGTGGGGGATGGGAGGCTGACATGAAAAGCTGCCTCAGCTGCGGGGCCCTCAGCCGCTGAGACAGCTGGGGCTGTGGCCGGTGGTGAGGGGAGAAGGATGGCCTTTTGGGCACTCTCCCACCAAGAGCCTGGCTCACCCCTTTTCTTAGGTTGGGGGTGGTTATTTCCTGGCATGTGGCCCCACCCAGGCTGCCTGACAAGGTCAGCATCATTTTCTGTCCCGGTTTATTTATTTTTCTCCTTACTCCTACTAAAGAACGCTGTCCAAGATTTCCTGACTAAGCCTGGCCTCTGTTCTACAGCTAAGAAAAGGGGAGTAGAACACCCTGAAATGAAGCAGGCTGGGGAGAGACCCTTGGGAGCCGAACCCTGGTGGGAGGTGTCCTCCACGGCCCAGTGGGATGGCCCTGCCTCTAGGCTAGAAGAGGAGTCATGTCCCCTTCTGCCCTCCTTGATGCCACAACCATTAAAAAAGGACGTCACCCCCCTTCTCTACCCCCACCCAGATGTGGCCCTTCCCTGTCTCCACCCTCAGGGCTGGAGCAGAGGAGTCTACGCAAAGGTGCCCCCACCCCCACCCTCTTGGGGAGCTGCAAACCTTCAGACCCCTGCATCCTTTTAAGCACACTCCCAGTGGGCGGATTCTCAGGCCCCTGTGGCTGTCATGGTTGACCCCAGCACTTGCTGTAGAGGGGCTTGTGGGCATCCAGTCACCGCACCTATGACATGGTCCTGAATCCCAAATGGGGCCAGGCACTGGCTTGGGAGAGGCGGGGTGGGGGTTGATTCTGGGAAGAGGTTGTTTTCGTGCCAGAGTTTAGCAAATGCCATTAGCTATGTGCACCTGTGCCTTCGAAAAATAAACAGGACCCTTCCCATCCCTCTGGGTCCCTGACCTCTGGGATCCTAGCCGTCCCTGACTGCATGGTGAGGCTCGGGGTCCGCTCATTCCCAGAAGTGAGGCCTGTCATTGACCAGTCTGCGTACACACTGGATACAGCTGAGGGCAGTGCCCTGTCTCAGTTCTCCAGCTGCACCATCTGTCCCCCAGCTCAGAGGTAGAACCCAGGCCTAGAGGAACTCACTGACCCAGACATGGGGGCATACGCCAGAGCCAGCACCAAATAGAGCCTACTGGGCAGCACCCAGCTTGTGACAGTGAGTGCCCAGGGGAGGGAGGGGCTGATTTCCGCTGCTTTTCTAAGCCAGGCCTGGCAGTCTCTGGGCTCAGAATGTGGAGCTGGGAAGCCCAGGGATGGGGGTGCAATCCTGCCATCTAGAGAGGCCTCTGCACAGCAAGCTGGGGGCTTCCAGGCCCAGGTGCTCTCCTCCTTGCTTTCTGTTCTCTTAGGAGCAAGGTGCCCCTGGGAAAACACGGTCGTCTCTAGGCCCTGGAGATGAATTAATCCCTGGCACCAGGGGATGAGCCAAGGAAGAGTTTACCTCTCTCAGGGCACTGGGCAGGTGAAGGGCACCTGGGTTCCATTCCTGCTGGGTATCTATGGGGCTGGGCAAGGTTCCCTGTCTACTTACCCTGCCTCAGTTTCACCTTTTGCATAAAGAGTAGGGTCCCTACCGCCTTCCCAATCCCACTGCTGATTCAGATGCCAGATCCCCTGTTGACTCACCCACCCCCTGCACCTCCCCCCTCTTCCCCCTGCACCCCCCCAAGCTCTCTCAGCTACGTGCCACCAGGCCCAACCCTGCTGAGCTGGTGCAACGTGACAGGGTGAGGGGGTTGGTGACACTTGAGGAGGAAAGAAGGGGGTCTGGGGGGCGGGCAGCTGCAGACAGAGTGACAGACTGCAGACCTGAGCAGTCTTTGCAAGGAAGCCCTTTTGCCAGCCTGGGGCCAGCAGGGGAGAGGCTCAGCAGGTGGGAGGAGTGAGGGAGTGGAGTGCCTGCCTGCCCCCTGCCTGCCTCGGCTCTATCTCCTGTCAGCCTTCAGCTCCCTAAGCGACAGCTTCTAATTTGGGCTGTTGGTGCTCCGTGCTCTGCAGCAAAGTTTCAGCTTTTTTTTTTTTTTTCCAGCTTTGCTATTTCTTTTCTTTTCGGAACATACTGAGCCCACAGGGAAGTCAGAGCAAAGGCTCCAGGGCCTGAGACCTCACACCCCCCACCACCCTCTGCCCTACCCCACCATAGGCCTGGCCTAATTGGCAAGGCCACCTGGAGCAAATGGAGCCAGCTACTCCTTCCAAAGAGCACCCAGCACGGGGCTCTCCAACAGGCCAGGGTGAGGCCCTCAAGGGCAACTTCCTCAGCTCCTCTTCTTCCGTGGAATCGTCTTCATCTTCCACAGCAACAGGAATGTCGGTGGGTGGAGCTGCCTCAGGGAGGCTCAGGGGAGAGGGGCCGTGGCTCTTTCAGGCCAATGAGGTGCCCAGTCGGTGTTCCTACTGTTCCCCTCCCTCATGTGGCGGGGTCACTGCCTGGCTGTAGGATGGCCTGCCACACACAGATTCCAGGGGTACCCCTGGCCTGACCCTGGAAACAGAGACAGAAGGGAAGAAAGCAATTTCCTTCATGGTGGAGAAAAGGGAAATTAAGTCACGAAGGGAAGGAAAGCCTTTCTTCTTCTGCCTGAGTAAAGAGCTCGGAGAACATTCCTGTCCTTGTGGGGGTTGGAGAGTCTATACCCACCCCTGGGCGACACCCAGGTCTGGGGGCGGGATTGGGCTTTGTGCATGCTGGATAATTGTGTAGCTCTTCCTGACACTCTCTAGCAACATCTTGCCTGATGCAGGCAGGGTAGTATTACTGGCTCCATTTTGCAGGCGGGAACCGCACTGCTAGTAAATGCCTTCAAGCTGGGAATTAATGCTGATGTCAATCCCTGGCAGAGCCCTGAGTGGAGGGATTAAAAAATGCAAAAAGAAAGAAGAGGGGCTTCACAGTGTGCTCAGGTTTGCATCACATGTTCCTTCGGGGCAGGCTACCCGGGGCCTAGGAGCTGGTGAGAGGCAAGAAGTTCAGGGTGCAGGGCCATGCAGCCACTCGCCACGCACCCACACATGGTCTTCCTCCTAGAGGCAAACTCTCTCCGTGCCCCATACCTTTCCCTGGGCAAGCCCTGCTGCACAGCTTCTTGTCACTGCTCTGCGTGGGCTGAGGACACTTTTCCTTTTCTCTTAACTTCCTGTCTTTCATAGGAAGGGACCCTTTCAAGCAGCCCCCAACACTCTCCTTCCAAGGTGTTCTTCCTGCCTCCAGGCCCTTGTCGCAGTAACGGATCTGGAATGTCCTCCTTGCTTCTTAGCAGCCAGATCCCGCCCCAGGCTCCCTTGAAGACCCCCTCGGAAGCTCTGCCCTTCGAAGACCTCAGAGCCCTCCCTCCCCCACAACTCCACCTTCTCCTCTAAGGGCTGTCTCCGCTTGTATTTAACAGATGAATTCAGCCTTCAGGTGATAGACTCCACTTCTTATGTCCCACTCAACAGGGGATGTCTTTTCCATCCAGAACCGAACTTCTGCTTCCCTATTTCCCACCGTTGGAAACACAATACCTGGCCGACGAAAAGAATCAGCAAATTCTCTGGTTGACACCTGATTCACCTCTTATTTCACAAATATCAGTTTCAACCCTACACACCCTCCCACATCCCTTTGGCTCTGAGGCGCCCTGACTCCCGCACCCAAAGCCTGTGCACCCCGCCCCCCAGGGCCACGCAGCTGGCCAGAGGGAGACTCGATGCGTTGGTTTTTCCACACCCTATTGACTCAAGCTGTCTTCTCCTCTCCGAAGGGGTCAGCTAGTGGTGAAGTTCAGAGCCTTGTGGTCTGGGCGTGGTTTTGTGCTCAAGAGGGAAATGGGGACGGGGCGGGGGGCGGGAGGCGGAGGAGAAGCCGTGGGGAGAGCCGTGGGGAGAGCCTTGCGTGTGCCCCTCGACCTTTGCTCTTTCCGGGATGGCGGCGGGTCCTGAAGCAGAGAGAAGGCGGCCCCGGGGAGTTACTGCCGCTGCTGCAGCACTCCGGAATCCTAAGGCGCCGGGAGCGGGCGGGCGGGCGCGCTGCAGGGGTTGGAGACGTCTGAGACTGGAGAACGCGCTCTCCCCCCACCCCCTCCCAGGGAGCCTGTGCGGGAGGCACAATTGTGAGTGCGTGGTTCGCTACACGAGTGGCAGTTCCCAGCCAGACTGAGCGCCCCCGTCCTGCGCGCAGCGCAGCTACCCTTTCTCCCAAATCACTCCGAGTCCGCCTCTCGCGGCCACCCTAGCTCGCTTATGGTCCAGTTCTGCTTTCATGGGACACCATTTCTTTGCATCTGGACCTCTGGGGACAACGCCCGGTCTTCCCCGACGGTCCCGAGGTCCGGCCAGTTTCTAAGGAGTCTGGGGCACAGACTCAGATGGGAGCGGAGGGCGGGCAGAGAAGACTGTGACTTTTGGATTGGCCGGATCGGGTGCATGTGGCCCACAACGAACATCCCCCGCCACCTCCCGCAGCCGCCGCTGTAGCCCCAGGGGAGCGCGGAGGAGGAACTGATCCCGCATATCTAGTCCCTCGAAGGTGTGGGGGTCAGGGTTGGTCTCCCCCACCGGTCCTTTTCTGCCTTGACGGCTCAGCCCGCTTCCAGGGCAGCCATTGCCATGGAGACCCCCGAGGCTGTAAAGTCAGGTATCCAGGTGGGCGGCGGCTCCTGCGCCGCTGAGCCCCTCAAGTAAGGAGCAAGCGCCCTGGCGTGGCCCGGCCCCCGCGAGAGGAGAGGAGGCGGAGGAGCGGCGTTAGCAGCTTGAGGAGCAGCGCGCCCCGCCAGGGCTAGAGGCAGGCGCGCGAGGCTGGCGCCACCGTCTCAGCAGGGGAGCGGGGGCTGCCCCGGGTGCGGGTGAGTGGTGCGGCTGAAGGCCACAAGGGACTGAGGGTCGCGGGACACGGGGAAGGCAGCGGGAGTGTCAGAAGCGGGCCGAGTTTCGGCTCCAGGCGTCTCGTGGTGGGCCAGGCGCGGAGCGCGGAGGAGCGAGCAACCTACACCTCCAGGCAGGCGGGAAGCCAGGGAAGGAGAAGCCAGACGCCAGGCGTGGGGCCCAGTTGCGGCAGGACAGCGGGAGCCGCGGGGGCACCGGAGTGGGAAACTCAGGACCCTCGGCCGCAACCACCCACGCAGGCCGGGAGCCAAGCCAGAGACCCGGCGGAGGCCAGAAGCCGGCGGGGCACGGGAACAGGGGCGCCCCCGTGCGGTGCTGCCGGGCCGCCTAGGGGCGGCGGCCGGTGCCATGCTCAAGCCCAAGGACCTGTGCCCCAGAGCGGGTACGCGCACCTTCCTGGAGGCCATGCAGGCGGGCAAAGTGCATCTGGCCCGCTTCGTGCTGGATGCGCTAGACCGAAGCATCATCGACTGCCGCGCGGAGCAGGGCCGCACGCCACTCATGGTGGCCGTGGGGCTGCCGGACCCCGCGCTGCGCTCGCGCTTCGTTCGACTACTGCTGGAGCAGGGTGCGGCAGTGAACCTGAGGGACGAGCGCGGCCGCACGGCGCTCAGCTTGGCGTGCGAGCGTGGCCACCTGGACGCCGTGCAGCTGCTGGTGCAGTTCAGCGGCGACCCCGAGGCGGCCGACTCGGCTGGCAATAGCCCCGTGATGTGGGCAGCGGCGTGCGGCCACGGGGCGGTGCTCGAGTTCCTAGTGCGCTCTTTCCGCCGCCTCGGCCTGCGCCTCGACCGCACCAACCGTGCGGGCCTTACAGCGCTGCAGCTGGCTGCCGCCCGCGGTCATGGAACCTGCGTGCAGGCCCTCACCGGGCCCTGGGGCCGCGCAGCCGCCGCCGCCGCGGCCGCAGCTCGGGGCTCCAACTCCGACAGCCCGCCAGGTCGTCCGGCTCCCGCGCCCAGCCCCGAGCGTCGACGACCCAGTCCCCGGCGCCTACAGCGGCCTCTCCTGGCGCGCTTTGCGCGAGCGGCCGGCGGCCACGGTCACGGAGGCGAGGCTGGCTCAGGGGGCAAGAGCTCGGGCCGGCACCGGGCGCAGGGGAGCGAGCGGCCCGAGTTGGGCCGGAGCATGAGTCTGGCTCTAGGTGCTGTGACCGAAGAAGAGACGGCTCGACTACGGGCGGGAGCCCTGATGGCCCGACCACACTCGCCCCAGTCTTCGGGGACCGGACGGTGGCATTCGCATGAGGTGCTGGAGGGAGCGCCCCCAACCTTAGCGCAAGCCCCCATCGGCCTTAGCCCCCACCCCGAGGGTGGCCCTGGCTCCTCCGGCCGCTTGGGTTTGCGCCGACGCTCCACAGCTCCAGACATCCCCAGCCTGGTCGGGGAGGCACCAGGGCCGGAGGGCGGCTCGGAGTTCGAGGCCAACGCTGTGCCGCACCCGATGCCTGGACCCCAGGCTTGGCAGGCAGGCACGGAGGCCGTGGTGTTGCACGCTCAACGGTAAACAGCGTCGAGGACGAGCCCTGTTCCCTGCACCTGCCTGCCTCTGCTCCACTGGGATTTCTCTTTCTTCCACGTCCTCACTTTCCTGGCAGTTTCCCTCCCATCTGTGATCCCAGCACCTGTCCCCACTGCCAAGATAAGTGGCCTTCTCTCTGAAAGGGACCCCTATTACTTCTTTTTTGTGCTTGTTGGTATTTTTAGTATTCCCTGCCTAAGTCTCACCTTCTCTGCGGCCTGCCTTTCTTGTCCTGGAAGGGGAGGGGTAGAAGACTGGTTCCCTGGGCTGCAGCCTTCCGGGAAGGTGGACCCCCTTCCCTGCACCCTGAGGCTCAGTCCTGAGTCTGGCTGGCTCTTGCTTGGTCTCCTTCCCCTCCTCTGGCGTGGGGTTTCCCCACACCAAAGCAGGAGTGTGCAGAAGAGTGGACCTGTGCAACCAGGGTCTAGCCCCCTCCCTCCCGGTGATGCTGACAATAATGCCATACACGACCTAATTCCCCTTCCCCTTAAGTGTTGGAGACAGGGAGTATGGAGATGGGCCTCAGAGACTTGGGGGCAAGCTGGCTGATTAGGAAGGAATCTTCTAGAGGTTAAGTTTTTCTAGGGAGGATCTCTCGCTTCCAGACAATGAAAGAAAGCCTCTTTTGCAAGTGACAGAATCTCTGGTGTTGAATGCTAGTTGTCCCTTGAACCAGCTTCTGGGTAATTCCAGGCCCCTCTTCCTCTTCCCCAGGCCCACCCTGAATTCAACCTCATTGACAGTGTGGACCCTGCCAATGCCATCCCCAGGCTCGGCTTCATTTGAGTTCCATCTTTGGGGTCTCATCCCTCCTGGCCCAGCCTTATTTCCTCTCACTCTCAGAGGCCTGAAATGGAAAGCACTTCTCCCACCCCCACCTCCTCCCAGCTCCCCCATCCCACACGTGGGTGCTCCTGCAGGGTGGAACTGTTGCAAAGGCATTTTGCTTCATTGTGTTTCTCCCAATCCTCAAGGAACCCGTGTTTTGAGTCTTTGTATATGAAGCAGAAAGCAGCAGGTCTGATCTGAGGCTTAAGAACCTGACAATGTCTCTTTAAATAGAAACTCCGCGAGGGGGATAATTGACTGAAGTGTTTGCCACGTTAAACGACGGCGCGCGGGAGTCGGAAGCCCACACGAGCCGCAGGTCCGGGTTTAAATTACATCAAACTCCAGCGAGAGCTGGGAGGGGCTGTTAAACGGCTCCTACTTCTCGCTGGGTGGTTAATGGAGGGCAGAGCGGATGACGGATGCAAGGGGTCGAGACCAAGGACCCCTGCCTCTGCCCCAGCGCATGGGACGCAGGTCCGGCCCCCGCTTCATTACTGGGCAGATTAGTGAGTCAGAGGCAGCCGCAGAGAGGTGGTAAAAGGCCCCTTCCCGGCCTGGCCTTCGTCCCCTCCCTCCCCGCCCCCTTCTTTGTGCCGGCCTAGCCAGGGGGGAACTAAGCGGGTCTGGCGAACCTCACGCCCCCGGGCCCTGCGGAAGCACCAGCACATGTCTGTGCACCCAGCCCGCCAGGCGGCGGCTCGTGGAGCTCTTTCTGTGAACCCCGAAGGTTGAGTGTGCACCCACTTACTTGCAGAGGGGTCTTTTCAAGACGTCCATCTGTTCGTCTTTGCAGAACGAAAGGTTTTCTCACCAGTAGCTCTACGGGAACTGCCCAGGGGGAGAATGACCTGTGCTGGGAAGTCAGGTCTGGGGTTGACGGGTGGCTGATCAGGAGTGGGCCCTGCCGAGGTAGGTATCAGACGACTCCCTAATCTGCCCACCCTTCCAGGCCCGTGAGGCCACGGGGGAGGGGGGGGAGGGCGCGGGGGGGGGGGCGGCGCGGTGCGGTTACACGGGACGTGATCTCTGGCGTCCCCTGGTGGCAGCACTGCAGTCTCGCTGTGTCCTGGCTCGGAGGCCGGACTTCTGGTTTTATCTGAGATCACCTCCGCTGTTTACTTCTTCCTCTGTGTGCACTTGCCCATAAAATCTTCAGACTCTTGTAGTATATTAAATCCTGATACTTGAAGTCATTTCACAGCAGTGAAGTAAGGGACAATGAACAAAAAAATTCGCATTTGGAGTAGCGGGAGCGCAGACCCTTCACTAAAGACCCCAAGATCTTCCAGGCTAAGTCTGTCCTCAGAGGTCCTGCCGGCTTCTGAAAAACTGGAGCTTCCAATCCCTTCCTCGTGATTTCTGAACCGCGGGACCCACTGATCACGCACTGTTTTCTTCTGATGAGCCCTGCTTTTGTTTCTGGGGTGCTTTGCCCTTCCCCAACTCCTTTCCCCTCAAACATCTGCCTCCCTTAGTCCACTGTCTGGGTGGTGGGGGAAACAATACAGAAGCTCCTGAACAGCCAGAAGGGGGGGATCTGGGGTGTGATGGGGGTGGTTAGTCACCCCGAGTGCAAACTCCTTTTTTTCCTGATCACGTATCCCCTTGCTTGCTCACTTACTCCCTTTCCAACTGTGTTTAATTTTCATGAAGTTTCTCATGGTATAAGAATACAAGTATTTTAGCTTCTTCAAAACACCCTGAGGTCTGAGTTGCACATTGTGTTGAAAGTTCTGTATCTTTCAAGTGTCACTGACATGGGGCTTTCTGGTTGAATGTCACCTGTGCCCTCTTTATTGGGTAAACAACCACAAGGGCCCCTCTCTGTGGAGTTGCCAAGGGCTGGGTAGTTGAACATGATGTTTCTAAAAAAACCACAGCTGATCTTTCCTGTCTGAACTGAATTGTGTGTCTGACTGACTTGCTGTTCTTGCAGGTTTCTTACCAGGCCCAGCTCAGTGCAAAACTTAAATGTTTCACCACATTTTGCTCTCCTGAACTTCCTCTCCTTGCCAGCCCCAAGGGCATTGGGGGCTGGGGTCCTCTCTAGCTTTCTCCACTTTAGAAGAGACTTTCTAAACATTTTGCTTTGCCAACTCTTGTTGCTTTTGTCATTATGAAAACCTTCCCATGCCACTGGAATCCAGTACTCTGAGATCAAACTCAGAACTGGTCTGAGTGAGGTGGAATGACTTACACACACCCTTTTGGAATGACATTGTGTGGTGGAAGGACTGTTAGGACTCAAAAGAATAAATCCCACATTGTTCAGTTGGGAGAACTGGCCTCTTTGCCTTACCAACTGCTCCTGACTGCAGGCTTCTTGTGGAGAGGCGGAAGGGTGCACTTGCCCCCATCTCTGCCCGTCCCACTGGGGCTGCCTCCACAAGGTAAGACTCAGGTGCTATTTCTGGCAGAGCTGGTGGGCCTGGAGCCCTGGACCAGGGCAGCTCTCTAGGTGTGAATGCTGTGGGGAGCAGGCGATGGTCTGCATGGGTCCTTGCTCCTGATTAAGAGGTTACAGTGAGCCTTGGGTTAGGGGGTAGAATGAGCTCTCAGAAAGGAAGTACTGGAATCAGTGTCAGAGCTAGAAGTTTTAAGATAATTTCATCCACCCACCCCACCCCCCAGACTCAAAGCCAGCTTTCTTGGTTTCCAGCCACTGCATGGCTCTTTCACAACTCGTAAGTCCCTTAGTCCTGAGAACCCAAATGGAGACTTTCTCAGTGGGAGCAGTTTCAGGCCCCTTCCTATGGACAGCTGAAAGACAGCAGCTTTTCACTTCCCAGGGAGTGAGAAGCAAACAGGGGGAGGGAGAAGCTGCTACAGAAAGCGGTCAGCAGCCCTCGTGGCTGCCCCCAGAGCCCCTGTGCAGCCAGCAAGCAAGATGCACGGCCCTGGCTCTCCCGGCTGGGCCCCTCTCCCCTGGGAATGGCCTGTCTCATTCTCAGCTCTTGCAGTCTCAGAGGTATTTCACTTCCTGTTTCCCTCCTTCTCTGCCCTCATTTGGGGTCCACATACCACCAGGGGGATTGGGTTTTCTGTGGACTAGAGTGGCCAGCGGAGAGCTCGTGCTGGGGAGGAGAGGGCCACACTAGGCACCTACTACAGAACGCCCACTCCCAGAAACATGAGGCAGTCCAGAGGTTTTGAACACTCAGTTTAATTTAAAACAGGCACAAGTGCAAACAATTCACAAAAGTTTCTAGGGAAGATGCTTTTGTTTTCAAAACTCTGACCCTTAAAAAAAATCCCCTTTTTCCCTTATTTCTTTTTTGCCCCAAAGCAGGCCACTAGGGAGCAGAGGAATCTAAAAATACGATCTAGATAGGGTCCGGCCTCGGTGTTCTTCCATGTCTCACAACAGCCCTGGAAGGAGGAGGAGGAGGGCGAGGAGACAGGTGCCTGAGGAGGCAGTGAGGGGCGGAGGGTTTGCACAAGTGGGGTGCCCATTCTCTTGACATGATGGGGTCCCAGGCGCTGGCTCACCTCTGCCCCAGACCAGGATTTTGGAAAGAAAGGGTCCCTGACGTCCTGGCTGTTGAGATGAAGCTCACAGGTAAAACAGAGTTTGTTTCCTCGTCCTTGCACACTCGGGCCCTCGGACTCCGCCGTGCAGGAGAGACCAGGAGCCCCACGCAGCCCACGGGACGCGTTCGTCTCCACGCGGACCTCTACACTGGCCGGGTAGAGACACGGCACTTTCGGGGTGGGAAGCCAGACCAGGAAAGCCAGTCTCCTCAGAGCAGAACTTAGTGGGGAAGAGGACGAGGAGGCCTAACTGAAGGGCCAGGCTGTGGGGTGGCCTTCCTCAGCTCACACACACACACAGGCACACACACACACAGGCACACACAGGCATACAGGAGCACGCGCACCCCGTGAAGTGACACCACCTTGGCCGCCGGCCCCAGTATTTGTCTTTCACCCAGAAAATGTCCCTTCCCTTCCCATGGCCAGCGAACAGGCTGCCCACCGCTGGGAGCGGCCATGCACGAGGGCGCAGTGCAGGGTCCAGAAGCAGGTGCCGGTGGGGCTGTGCCTTTAGGAAGGCAGATCAAGGGAAGAAGATGGGTGCAGGCAACAAAAGCCTTCCCTGTGACCCTCTCCAGACACCAGGGTTTGGAACTGAAGCTGAAAACGGGGAGTATCCTGGTGAAGACAGGCACTCCGCCCTCTTCGGTGGCCGGGGATGCCAGTGTACAATTGCCCTTAAAAAAGAATCGCAGCAGCCTTTTCTGCTGTGTTGGCTGCAGTGGCCAGAAATGCTGGTCTCCGTGTGTCTTAGAAATATCCCTGTGCAAATAACAAAGGGTCATTCTGAAAAAGGGGTCTCCATCATCCCAAAGGCAACTTGGGACTCTCTTGTGAGGGGAGAGAGACTGAGGGGCAGGTCCGGCCTGGCCCAGTGGGCTGAAGGGCAGGAGGCGGGGGTGGGGTTTCACATTCAATCTTTGGAGAGAATACTGAGAGAATGAGGCAAGCAGGCCCTGCCAGCAAGCTGGTTGCCCAGTGTCCCCTGCCTGTGGGCACAGTGGCAGGTGCAGCCTGGGGGTGGGCTCAGCAGGTGGAGGTCTGCTTGCGGTAGAGCTGGATCAGGGGTACCAGGCACTCGGGGAGCCCAGTCTGCAGCAGGAAGGGATGGTCCAGGAGCTCCTGGGCCGTGGCTCTCTCCTGGGGGTCCCGCACCAGCATCCGTTCCAGGAAGTCTCGCAGCACTGGGGAAACCTGTGGAGACAGGGCAGTGAGAAAAGGCTACGATTTGTAGTCATGTTGGGGTGACCATACACCTAGCCCCACCATCAACCGAAAGTCTTAAATTCTCTCTTTTCTTCCTGCGGCCTCCCAGGTTTAGCACTTCTGGGATTATCCAGCAGGTAAAGAAAATCAGCATCGGTCCAGAAAGAGTGGCCAGTTTGCCTCTAGGGGGTGATGCTGAGCAATAGAATTAGGATGCCTGGAGCCCTGGGGAGGGGGGCTCTAAATACACCCATTCCACATCCCCTTTCTCTGGGCTCTCTCCAAGTTCGGGTCCTGGGGAAAGGGGCACAGGATCTGTATCAGTGATGCAGCCCTATGTTTATCCCTAATCTCTAGCAAGCTGCCATTTTCTCTAGACCTCAGTTTTCTCATCTGCAAAATGGACTAATAATAAATTGTGCTTGTTCTGTCTGCCACAAAGGGCTTTAGTGAGGATAAAAAAAAAGAGGTTAGGGATGAAGAAGTGTTTCTGAAAAATAGAAAAGAACAAGGTGGGCCCTGAAAAGGAAGATTTCTTTGTTGCTCTAAGCCTTAGAGTCAAGTCAAGGACTTGCCTTGGTTAATTTTGCGCCAGTACCTTGAGGTGAGGTCAGTCTTGGGCTGTTAGAGAAGGCTACCTCCTCTGGGTAACTAGTCAACTGGAAATGTCCCCTATCTACTAATGTTGGGGTCAGCAGTGGTCCCCAAAAACCTGCTGTCTCAGAGGTGTTTCCCATCGAGCTGTGTTAGAGCCACAGGACTTCAACCCTCTGAGACACTTCTCACTCTGGCCACCAGATGGCAGTGACATTTTGCAGCCCTGTGCTGACCTGGCCACCAGACAGGTGTCCACAGGTAAGGCCTGCTGGTTTGGGTGGATTTGATAGAAAAGGGTTACACACGCGCGTGCGCGCACACACATGCGTGCACACACACAGGTTTTAAGGGGAAAACTGGCTTAGATGTGGTCAGGATGCACAATGACGGAGGACAAGCCGATTCACTGCGACAGACTGGGGAGAGCCATGCCGAGGCTCAGCTCCCACGAGGGCTGGGGCTGAAGGGCTGCTGCTCAGTTCTCGTCCCTAGATTCCTCCCCAGATCACCAGGGATTCCTGGCAGCTTTGCTCTCCCTTCTCTCGGGCTCCTGCCAACCTCCTGCAGGTAGAAACTTGCCAGAGGGACCGTGGGAGTCTGTATACAGACGTGGCTCCACGCCTAGGTGCAGGTGTTGTGTGAAGGAGCCTTTTCCAGGAACCCAGACTCTCTGGCTTCTGTGAAAGAAAGAGGCTGGGCCTGGGAGCCCAGGCTCTGGTCCTCTAACCTTCAGGGAGAATGGGGTCTGTGGGGTCACACCTTATGCACCCACTGACCTTATGAGAATTTCTCAGCTTGGGTGGGGAGCTGTCCCGGAGCCTCTTCATGGCTTGCACTGGGGAGTCACTGAAGTAGGGTGGCTCCCCATCCACCATCTCAATCACCATGATGCCCAGAGACCAGATATCCACCTGCAGGAGGAGAATGTCCCTGACTCCGCTGGCCAGAGCCTGACCCTGGGTAGCAGTACGCTGGGGGGCGGGGGGCGCAGCTGCTTCCAGTTCTCCGTAGTGAGTTAGCCTCCTTCCTGGACGCTTGCTCTCTGAGCAGTTACTTCCTGCGTGAGTGACCTTGACTAGGGACACTCTCTGAGAAAGATTATCACATATGGGAAAGCCTGGCCATATCCCACCTTGCCCTTGAGCTGGGAACAAGCATTTTGGGGACCAGTTTGTGGTAGCAAAGTCACAGGCAAGAGTAGACCCATCCAAGAAGGGACAGTGGGCAGTGGGGTAGGGTCTTGAGTAAGTGGGGACCTGAGAACCAGGGCTATTTTTGGTGGGAGGGGACCCAAAGTGGAAAATTTCCCAGCGTCTTCTGGGAGGACTGGGGGAGGGAGGGATCGGTTACCTCAGTGGCATATGGAGACCTGGAGATCACTTCTGGGGCCATCCAGTAGGGAGTTCCCACCAGGGACTTCCTCTTAGGGACATCTTTGCTGATCTGAGCACAGAACCCGAAGTCTGACAGTTTCACCTGGGGGGCAGGCAGGAGGGAAAAAGGGGAGTGGTGAACTAGGAGGGGCCATGCTGGGAGCAGGAAATTGGGGGTGTGGGGGTGCTGGGGTAGGGAGGCCCCTACTCTGCCATCGAGGGTCAGCAGGATGGAGTCACTCTTGATGTCCCGATGTATGACGCCCTGGGCATGCAAGTAAGCCAAGGCCTGCAGCACAGCCTCACACACAGTGGCGATCTGCTCCTCGTTCAGCCTGGACAGGGAAGGGAGAATGTTAGCTTTGGCTGGGCTGCAGGGCAGATGCACTGAGCGAGTAGGTGCCCCTGGTACCAGGCCCCACAGTTCCTGGGCAGCGTGTGTGGGAGCCCTGTTGGGACAGAGCCCTGGAGGAAGTGGGCCAGGGCCTAGGCTGGATACCACCTTGCCCTCCCACTGCCCTGGGTCCTTGGGTCCTATTAACCCAAACAGATGGGGGCACTGGGGGCAATCTGAGAGTTCCCCAAGTCTGCTGGGCCCCCGGCTGCCTGACATCCCTGCCAGGGCAATGGTGGGGCAGCCAGCACTCGGGGCCCAGCCCCCAGCTGCCCACCTGACTTGGGAGATGATGTCGGTGAGGGCCCCGCCCTGCAGGAACTCCATAAGCACCCATAGCTCCTCGCCCACCAGGTAGCTCTTGTACATCTCCACCACGTTGAGGTGCTGGTAGTCCCGCATGATCACCACCTGGGGGCGGGCGGGGATGCCTGAGTGCTGGGCAGACCCCACGGTGCTGCTCGCACCTGCCCGGCCTGGCTCGGTGCTCACTGCCCATCCCAGATGCCCGCCCACACCCCCCCGTCTCCTCCCACCTCATTAAAGAGCAGCTCCCTGCGCTGCTGCTTCCTGAGGTCCATCATCTTGACGGCCACCTGGCGGCCCGAGTGCTTCTCCCGGGCCAGGCAGACGATGCCTGTGGAGCCCTCGCCAATCTTCACGTAGCTGTCCAGCAGCAGCCGGGGGTCACCCTGGTCCACCACCATCCTGAGTGCAGCCTTGAACTGCTCGTGCGTCACGATGCCCGTGTCCTCACCACCCAGGGCACCCTTGGCTACCGCGGGGTCCTGGGGCAGGTACAGGTTGCTGGTGCTGATCTGGGTGTGCCGGGTTCGTGGGGAGCCAGCAGGGGAGGACCGGCCCGGAGGAGGTCCGGTGGCGGGGGCTGTGCGGAGGGACTTCTGGGGGCTGCTGGTGTCTGAGGTGGTCAGAGGGCTGAAGGTCCCCGTGGGCTGGTCTGAGGGCAAGGACTGGGCCTTGGCCACCAGGCTTGTGGGGGAGCCTTGGCCACAGGCTTGTGGCGGTCGGAACGAGGAGCTGGGCTGCAGGGAAAAGAAACAGAAAGAGGTCTGGCTGTGGGGATGTCTGCAGCAAACGTCCCACAGTGGAGGGCAGCTGCTGTGACACCCGGACACGGGCAAGGTTAATCACCAGGGCATCAGGCCAAGTTGGGGCAGTGCCGCAAGGAAAGCTTTTCAAACGGAGCAGAAGCGAAACCACAGTCCTGCTTGGGAAACCAACCCCCACTGTTCCCAGGTGAGCAGAGCACACAAGAGCTGTCTACATCCAACTTGTCTGCTCCTGGGAAGACCAAGAAAGCAGAGTCCCTGGGGCGTCCTTGTGCTAGCTAGGTGCTTCTTCCTGGGGAGTTGACAGCCAGATCCCAGGAGGCCACTGGGAGGCAGTGCTCCCTCTGCAGCGGGCTGCTTGGGGTTCTGGGTCAGAGGCTGTGCTCCCACAGCTCCCCGTCCCAGGGCCCATGCAAGCAGAAGCGCCGTTGTGTTCCCCACAGAGGACCACAGGGCCACGTTTCCGACTCGGGACTTTCGGGTCCCCCCCACCCCCAGGCTAAGATATGGTGCCAGAGAAAACTGGGATCAGGAGGGTAGGTCCAGCCAAACCCAACTCTTGGAGCCAGGGATCCTGGGGAGGGTTTCTAAGGGATCCCCAGAGGAGCCCCTCCACTTGCTCTCAAGCACAAAACTCCTGGCTGGGGACCACCCACAAGGAAGGGATGGTAGGGCCTGTCCGTGTGGGAAGGGAGGGAAGCTGGAGCTGAGTGGCAGACTGGGCCCCCCGTGAGCCCTGCACAGCCTACCCCTGGAAGCCTTTAAGGCTCCCCGCCTTTCTAGGCCCAGAGTCTCCCGCCAGTCCTGCCAGGAAATGACCCCCAACCTCTGGGGCTCCCCATGCAGCTGGTGGTGTGTGACATTACAGGAATCATGTGTTTTTAAGAGGGGCATGGGGAGAAGAGGCCCTCTCAGGGCTCCTCGGAGCCCCTCGCAGGCGGTCATCTAGGTGCTGCTGCCTCCTGGTCCCGGTTCCTGGAGCTGCCGCCACTTTCAGGAAGCCTTCTCAAGCAGTAAGCTTGGGCTGAGCTGCTTGCTCAGGAGCCCCAAGTCTGGACCCTGGGTCCCCTGGGCTCAGCCAGAGCCTTTCCGGCCTCTGCAGCACCCCTCCCTGGGCTTCGGGGCCCCCACCCCACTGTAGTCCCCGGCCTTGTCTAGGGTTGAGCAGGTGTCCCTGCCTGCAGAGAGCAGAGATCTGAGAGCCCAGCACTGCCGTGGCCGGGGACGTGGGACACAGGGATGGTGCAGCCAGACTCGGTCTTCACCTCCACAGGGACAGGTCCAAGTGTCCCTTCGCTGGCCCTGCTGCCTGTCTCCACAAGGAGGGAGCTTCTACTCAATGTCACCACAGGAAGGGACCAGATGAAACTCGCTAAACCACACCAGGAAAGGGAAAGGAGACAAATACAAAGTTAAGGAATTGTTATGGGCTCTGGATTAATTCTGGAGTACCTTGTGTGCCTGAGACCTCTTCTCTGGCAGGGAGCCATGAGCAGAGTCGTGGGCAGAGTTACAGCAATGTTCTGCTGCCTTCCCGGCCACGGCAGCAGCACTGGGCTCCTGGCTATGAGTCTGGGGCTGCACTGTAAGTGCCCCAAAGGCAGAGGCCATGGCATAATATTTAAAAAATAATAAAGTCATTTGTTGCAGGTTTAACGCTTGGACAAGGGCCTTAAATGGATTATCTCATTTAATTCCCACAACCCCGTGGGCTGTTTTATTATCCCATGGGCACTCCTATTATCACACTTGTAGATGGGGAAACGGGGTCAGAAAGGCTAAGTACTTTGCCCAGAGTCACTGAGGAGTGAGAGGCAAGGCAGACTGCAGCCCCGGTCAGCCTACCGCCTGGCCCCTGTGCACGGTCCTACTGGTGTCGTATATCATTGGCATACAATGGAGTACCCAGGACACAGTAGGGGCGTAACTGATGGTTGCTGATTATTGAGGTCTTCTGACGTGGCCTTTCTGCCTCTAAGTGGAATCACTTCTAAATTCCCCAGATTTATAACTGTCGTGTCTCCTTGGCCTCCCTGCCCCCACTCGAGGTCTTCTTTTGCTCTTTAGCCAAAGCCAGGGGCCACAGGCCAAGCTGCCTGGGCCGAGCCCGAGCACCCTAGTGCCACAGGTGCTCCTGAAGCCCCCCTGGCCAGCCTGGCCTCCCCAGCCCCCCGCAGCACTGCTGCTGCAGGCGAGGCCGGCTTGGCCAGGGCTCCAGAGTGCTGAGAAGGAAAGCGCTCCCCCAAGCTTGGAACCGTGGTGTCTCCAAGCCCAAGACAACCACTGTTTCCCTCCATGGGTGCGGGGCCAGCCCTGCACCCCGGCAGCAGGGCCCGTGGTGGGCACCCAGTGCAGTGTGAGGGCACGGGCTGACTGGCAGGCTGGGCAGGCAGCCCTCGCCCGGCTGTGGGGTGCTGTCAGGATCCCAGAAATACGTGTGTCGGTGCCCAGCCCAGTGCTGACACCTCTCTCCCCAAGTCCCTGCAGCCCTCCGGAGGACTCCCAAGAGGGAGGGGGCAATGGAGCTCCCATTGTACACCGCCCCCCCCCAGCTCCCGCAGGGTGTGCTGTGCTGCTCCCGCCTTAGTTTTCTAGGGAAAGTCCCCGCAGGGGCACAGACTTTCATATCCCTCCGCTCACAGACGCTCTCCTTCCTCACACAGAAGGACACATCAATCCATTTCTCATCTGTTTGTCCCCAGGCCTCCACCCCGCAGGGGAGCCGGACCGACTGTGCAGTGTGGGGCTGGAGGGCACAAGGCCCAGAGCCTTCCCTGGTTGCTTCCGGTCAGGCTGAGTGACTGACAGAGTCAGAAGGTCAGGCACCTTCCCACACTCCCCACCCACACTCAGGCCAGAGCACAGTGCCAGCACTGTGGGGGGAAGGAGCCTCCTCCCTGAGTCACCAGTTTCTTAGGTCTGTCATTGAACCCTCGGGCTGCTGCCTAAGCTCATTTCTGCCTTTCCCTCAGGAAGGAGCTAGAGAGCCAGTGTCGGCCAAGACAGCAAAGCCTTCCTCCCCTGACTCTCGAGTGACACCTGAGGGCTGCCTCACCCTCTCTGAGTCAGTGTTCTCATCCGCCAAAGGGGAAAGGATGTTGTTACTGCCACCGCAGGCAGGATGCCACATGGCAGGTAAGAAGCCAAACTGTTCTCTCACTGCCCAGAAAAGTCACCATGAGGTCCCCCTTCACTGTTTCCTGTTTTATAAGGAAAATATGTGCATCTGAGACTGTCACACAGGCCAAAAGCTGGTTCTCCAGTTCCCCCCGGACCCAGGCAGAATCAGTCCTCTAGCTTTTCATACCACCCACAAACTTGAAATTAATCACTACAGAGATATTAACCAAAACCACCACCACTGAGCAAAGGGCAGGCAGGCACCCTCCCCAGAAGCGGGAACACTGCCGAAGGCCGGCCGGGAGAGGCAGTGCGGGCCTCTGGGGCAAGTGAGGGGTGGGGGCAGCAAGAAGGTCCGAGGAGAGGGAGGTGGAGAGGCCTCGCCCTGCCCAGGGCCGGAGCCCTATCTCCGCTGGGGCCTGGGTGGGGGCTGCAGGGCACCTGGGACACACAAAGGCCTGGGCTTCTGTGATTAAAGATGCTGCTTTTTCAGGGGGTGTCTGCCAGCCAGTGCAGTCCGCCTAGACACACCCCAGAGAGCAGGGGTGTGAGCTGCTTGCACCACAAGCCCCTCCCAAGCACCCTTGGAAAACGGCCTGCGTATGTACAGCCTCTGACTCGCCCAGGTGAAGCCTCTGGAGGAGGGCTGAGCTGGTGCAGGAAAGAACCCTCAGTTGAGGCTGAGCTGATTTCTTGGTTATTTCGTCCCCTCAGGCTGTCCCCGACCCAACCTGGTAAATGGGGAAGGCCAGGCAGGGCCCAAGTCCCTGACACACATCCCCCAGGACAGCCCCTGGCCCTGCCGAGAGGGGCCCCAGAGGGCAGCCACCGACATACCTTGCTGTGTGGCGGGGGGCCGGGCTTGCTGCTGCTCGGAGGGGCTGGGGCGGGAGTCGACAGGAACATGCTCCGGAACAGCCTGTGCTTCAGGCTGCTCTCCTGGGTCTTGGGGCTGGGGCTGCCCTCCCCACCTGGCCTACCCGCCGAGCCCACCAGACAGGACTGTGGCCGGGCCTCCTCGGGGCCGTGCCTGGCCGCCTTGGTCCCACGCCTTCCGGCGGCTGCAGGGGGTGAGGTGCTGGGTGGGGAGCTCTGCAGGCAGGTGCCCAGTTGCAGGCAGCGCTGCGTGGCACCCTGGAACTCGGTGGGGCCCAGGGACTGTGCCTTGGTGGCCAGCCCATTGGGCAGGACTCGCGGGCTCTGTGGTTCTGGCCACGGCATCTGCTGGTGGCCTGCCGGTGCGCCCCCATTGCAGCTGAGGTAGAGGCCATGGGGGTCAGTGCGCTCAGACTGGGGGCTCTGCAGGTACATGTCCGGGTCGGCAGCCCAGGGCTCTTCCCCTAACAGCCCCAGGGACTGTGCCCGCCGTCGGCTGGTGGGGCTGCGCCCACGCAGGGTGTTGGAGCTGATGGCTGACAGCTTCTGGATGTCACTGAGCAGCCCCGAGATGTAGCCGTCCATGGGCACGGAGCTGCCCCGCACCACGGTCTGCGGGGGAGGGGGGCAGAAGAGCAGGGGTGAGAGGCCTGCCCTAGGCAGCGAGGGGCGGCCTGGGGCCAGGCTGGGGGGCCTCCCGGGGGGCCTCAAGGGGGAACACCTAAGGACCTTGCCTGCTGTGTCATCCATCCATTCCTCAATTTTTCAGTCACTTACCTGGACCTATGGTGGGTCAGGCCTGTACAGGAGCAGAAACAAAGGGAAAAGGCCCATTTCCATGGGGCTCACAGTCCAGCAGAGCACACAGGTCAGGAACCACAGACTACAATCCCGCACACCAAATGGTGTGGGCAGCTGAGCTTGGGGAGCTGAGGGGAACCAGCGAGGACGGGGCACCCACCTGGCACCACCCGGGGCCCCCTGCCATCCTCCAGCTCTGCCTGTGGCCTCGGCGGGGGATGTGTGGAGCTCACCGGGGGGCAGGGACCATCCCGGGCCCTCCTTCGCACACACTGGCTTTGTGGCCTCCAAATCCTGACCCAGTCCCTCCCAGGCCCCTGGCTCTACCCTTCTTGACCCATACAACTGAATCCCCGAGTCCCACAGGGGCTGCAAGTCCCAGTACTGCGTGGGCACCCTTCTTACTAAAAGATTATTTGTTGTTATCTGAAATTCAAATGTTATTGGGCATTCTGTATTTTTATTTGCCATATCTGGCAACCCTTCCCTTTAGAAGACTCCCCAGGGTCGCCCTCCTTGGGTCACCCGCGGAGTGAATGAGAGGCTGATTGACAGGGAATAAACTGCGGCTACTCGATAGCTGGTAATTGGGTGGGTCCTCCCGGTGCCTTTGTGGTTTGGCCAGGCCCAGGCGTCGGTGGAGCAGGAGAAGCTGAACTTGGCCTCCCCGTCCCCGCCCCCCACCTCACCTTCATGGGCTGGAGCTGCACCCGCGTGATGCGCGAAGGGTCCACCACAGGCTTGGGCCGCCGGAGTGTGTCCAGGATGTTCTGCCATTGAGGGGGGAGGCCCACAAACTTGCCTTCTTTAGGGTCAAAGGAGGTGTGGACACGGTGCTGGAAGTTCTGCGGGGCCGAGATCTCAGGGCGCTTCTTCTTCTTCTTGCGGAACATGGCGCCTGCGTGGGGAGAAGGTCCAACTGAGCTCCGCAGGGGCCTCCCGGCCAGCTGGGGAGCAGGGGCGCAGGGGCGGCTGCAGGGGGTGCTGACGCACCAGGGTCTGGGCGCTTTCCCTCCCCGGGAGCACGTCTTCCCGGCCTGGGCCCAGGGCTTCCCCGCACCCCCCCACCCCACTCCCTCCGGAAAATGGCCAGTTCCCAGCAGAGGGGTCCCAGAAATGACAAAAGCGCCGTACAAGCCAACACACACACAATGAACGGAGGAAAGAGTGCCTGTCGTCTGGTCTGTGCCAGGCCCCGCGTCGAGCAGGCAGGCTCGGGGTGCGTCCTCACGAGAGCCAAAGCCCGTTACAAACATCGCCCACTGTCCAAGAATTAAAAATGGGGCAAAGCGGGAGGAGAGCTGGCAAATGCATGTAATGAAGTGAGTATGACCCTGATTTTTCAACCAGGTAAGAAAGTAGAAGAAAAGGAAGCTACGCACCAGTCTCACTTATGAACATGAATGTGAAAATCCCAAACTAAACTAAGAAGTTGAGTCCAATAGTATGTTATATTTGTGTCGCAATTGGCTCAGGTCGGCCCCGCACAGCGGGACCCCAGAAGGCCTGTAGATGAGGCGTACAACCTTCACGAAGGCCAGCCCGCCAGCCACGGACGTGTGGCCCAGCCTGGGACCCTGGCACTACCGGGTGCTCAGCACAGATCCTGGGAAGCCCAAGGGGCAGCCGTCTCAAGGGTGAAGCTCTCCAGGGGAGAGAGAGCCCCCCACTGGGGCCCCTTTCTCTGGGTCTCAGAACACTGACTCACAAAACGCACAGTCAAACCTGCCTCCCTCTCCTTGCTGCTCTGGGGTCTAGCCCAGGTCCCAGTGCGCTCCCTCAGCAGCTCAGAGCCGCGCTGGCACGCGGATTTGAGAGGGAGACTGGAAACCCAGGAAGTCAAGTGACTCTTCCAAAGTGCTGCTGCGGTCTCACCTTCAGGAAGTCCCTGAGGGGACCACATGTGACAGAGGTCAGGGTCACAGGTTCACTTTGTGTCTGGAGTGGCTCAGAACAGCTCAGTGGGTTTTTAGAATCTTTTTCTTTAGTGTGGTAAATAAAATACACTTAGTGGGTTCTTATGTCCCCTGAAAAGGTCACGTCTGGGTTTTTTAAAAAATGTTTGTTTCTTGAATGCTCACGTTATTCATCTGTCCACAGATCTGGGGGACCTTTGGATACCGGGGCATTCTCTTTTGGATGCTGCTCCGGAAACAGCATTTTCCTGGGCACTTTAGCAGGTTCTGGAGGTCACAGGTCCGGGAGGCAGCTGGCACCCACTCAGGACAGCCGTGGGCTTGAATAGCCACAGCTTCCCCACTAGGGTTCCCCCAGTGTGGGTCAGTCTGAGTCCACATCCTACCCCTTGGACTGTCAGCCAGTCTCCAGGGCCTTGAGGTTCAGGAGTCCACCAAACACCCCTCCGAGCAAAGCACCCCGTGTGGGACCCCCGCGGACAAAGGATTTCGGAGTGACATGCACCTTTTTGAGGTGCAGGTGAGCTGTGGGGGTCCCCCACTAATCTGGGAGACTTGGAGCACGTTACCTGGATGGTCTGAGCCGTGGTGTCCTTCATCGGTAAAACAGGGTTAATGGGAGACACCTCGCAGGGTTCGGGGAGCATTACGTGAGCAGATGGCTGGGCCACTTCTCTGGGGCCCCACAGATGGGGATGTGAGCAGATACTAGCCCAGGAGTGACACTCAACTCCAACCTCAGACTCCCCTGTCAAAGGGCCAGGCCTGCCTTCTGGGACCTCAGGCCCTCAACACCTCTTCACTATGTTGATTCTTGATGGTTTGGCAAGACCTAACCTCCTCCCTCTCAGCCCTTGGCTATAAAGAGATCATCCCTCCGTCTGTCCTCACAGCATCCGAGGCAGACTCTCTATCCTGGGCTTAGCTCAGCTGAGCGGACGGTTTCGTCCTGTCGCCCACTCTAATAACTTCCCTGCAGATGCAGGGACACGCCCTCGAGTTAATACTTCTCCCCCCAGGATATCCTCTCCCCTACGCCCCTGTCCCACCGAGGGCCCGGGTTTGCAGGGGACCGCATCTTTAGCAGATCATCTAAATGACTCTAGGGTCTCTGGGGCTACCCCAACGGTGGTTTCAGAACACTCTTCACAGTGGCAGAAAGCAAGGCTGGGGGAAAATAAAGACGGTCAGGTGTTGTGGAGGTGAGGGTGGGAGTCAGCGGAAGCAATGACTGTGCTCAGGCTACGGGCTGGGACGGGCAGAGAGTTAGACGTCAGAGCCAGTCACTTAGCTAGTGGGCAGTCCACACCCACCGGGAGCCTGCCGGCACTCTTCCAAAGTGTGGTGGAGTCGGCGCTGCCTGGGCCGACAGAAAGTCCGGGGGCAAAGCTCTACCTACAAACTCCTGGGCTTAGGTAAGTGAGTTGAGAAGGCCTCCAATTCAAGGTCAATATAAAAAAATCAACTGTAGTCCTGGCTGGGTGGGTTAGCTGGTTGGAGCGTCACCCCGTGCACCAAATGGTTGCCAGTTTGACCCCTGGTCAGGGGACGTGTCTAGGCTGCAGGTTCGATCCCCAGGTGGGACACTTACAGGAGGTAACTGATAGGTGTTTCTCTCTTTCTCTTTCCCTCCCCTCTCTCCTTGCTCTCTAAAATCAATAAACATATCCTTAGGTGAGGATTTTAAAAAAATCAACTGTATTTTGACATACCTGCAACAAATAGAAAATGAAATTTTAAAAAAGATTCTGTGATATAATGAAAAATAGAAATCTGGTCATGGCCCCTTGTTGCTGGTGCAAAGCTCCTAAACCCTTGGATTCTCCAGGGTGACAAGACTGTGGGGCTCTCAGCCTCCCCTGCCCCCAGCTGTGGGGAGGGGAGAAGGGCTGGAGACTGAGTTCATCACCAAGGGTCAGTGATTAAATCAATCACGCCTGTGTAATGAAGCCTCCATAAAAACTCCTGAATGGCAATGCTCAGGGAGCTTCTGAGTTGCGAGCCCACCCAGGTGCCGGGAGGGTGAGGCATCTGGAAAGGGTGTGGCAGCTCCGTGCTCCTCGCACATCCCTGCGACGCAGCCCTCCCACCTGGCCGTTCCTGAGTTGTGTCTTTCATAGCGAGCTGGTGCGAGTAGGTAAGTAGTTCCATGCGCTGTTCTCACCAATTACTGAACCTGAGGAGGGGGTCAGGGGAACCCTTGTTTTTATGGCCATTTGGTCAGGACAGGTGGCCCACAGCTGGCAACTGGAACCTGAAGTGGGGGCAGGTTGGGAGGCTGAGCCCGTGGGGTCTGTGCGTCCCACAGGAAGTCGGTGCCAGAGTTGGACTGAAGAGAACTGTTGAACACCCAGCTGGTGTCTGAGATGAAGCAATGGCCTCGGGATGAAAAAACTCTCTCATTTGATGTCAGAAATGTTACCAGGGAAAAGAACCCTCAGATACCATTTACCATTTTACATTAAATATATCAAATATTTATGAATGAATCTAATCAAAGATGTGCAAGTTTTCTACATTAAAAAGTATAAAATAATTAAAGATATTAAAGAATGCTCATGAACTGAAAGACTCAATATTGTCAAGATGTCAATTATTCAATTAATTTACAGATTTAATTCAATGTCAATCAAAATCTCAGTGTACTTCTTTTCGTGGAAATTGGCAAATTGATTCTAAAATTCACAGAGAAACATAAAGAACCAGGAATAGCCAAGACAATCTTGAAGAACAGAGTTGGAGGGTTATGCTACTAGATATCGAGGTTTACTGTAAAGCTGTATTAATTAATATCTATGAGACCGGCATAAAGACTGATGAACAGACCAAAGGAATAGAAGAGAGTCTAGAAATAGACTCAGTCGTATCAGGTCACTCAATTCATGACAAAGGCGACAGATACTGCAATGTGGTGGGAACAGATGACCTTTTCCATAAATGCAGGGAAGCAATTAGATATCCACATAAAAAAAAGGAATCCTGAAAAATGCATTCATATCATCCCTCAATATTAATTGGATCTAAATGTGAAGGATGAAATAATAAAGCTGGAGGAAGTGGTGGTGGGGCCAGCGGAGGGGGACCCAACGTCTGGCCATCCCTGCCCGGGGTCCCCTATGAGTGACTGTGTGGAGCCCAAGTTTGGGGGGAGTCTCCTGACGCCTCTGACCTGCTGGGGCCGAACCTGTCTGCACACAGGGGTCCCAGAGGTAAATTAAACTACCTGGTTTTAGTTTTCCAATATATATATATATTTTTAGATGTTTGTAAGGGTTTACTTGAGCCAAGCTGACAACATACACCAGGGAGAAGATCTCAGAGGACCCTGAGAACAGCAGTTTCGTGGTTCCTTCTGTGCATTTGAAATTAAGGAGGGAATGTCAGAACAGTTACGGGAAGGTGGGAGACCGCAGGGCTGGGGATTATATTACAGGACAGTTAAGATCAGAAGGCGGGGCTGAAAGGGAGCGTTTCAGAGCTGTGTTGTTGACTGGGATGCTCAGAAACAATGCACAGCACCTGCTTAAGGCCCTTTTGCTAAAGAAGGTGTGTGCTTGGGCCGGGACTCCTGCCCCACCATCGCCTGCCCAGTTAAGGTTTATAGTCAGGGCGCCCTGTGAGGTTACTTTCCACAGAACCCCTTTTTCTTCCGCACCAATGCAGAATTCTGGAGGTCACAGGTTAGGAGTAGGGCTTCTTCCTAAAGATTTCACCAAGATTGACTTGTAGATGTAGTGTGAATTCAGTGAAGGCTGAAGGAAATACAGCAAAATATTCATTACTGTTGAGTTTGACTGGTGGGCTACAGATGATTTCCTCCTACCCCATCTTTTTTT
>PVIA01003959.1:88826-152043 GCA_004024845.1 Tonatia bakeri
TTTTTTTTTTTTTTTTTTTTTTTTTGAGAGAGAGAGAGGAAGGGAGGAAGAAAGAGAGGGAGAGAAACATTGATCACATTGATCGGTTGCCTCTCGTACATGCTCTGTGCCCTGACCAAGACCAACCCCCACCCAGCCACGTGCCCTGACCAGGAACCAAACAGCACACTTTGGGGGATGACGCCGAACCAACTGAGCCACATCAGCCAGGGGAACCCCATCTTTCTACTCTTCTCAATTTTCCTTAAAGACAACAGACTGTTTCTCTAAAGAAAAGGGCAGTCCATGATGACTGAGCTCCTAAGAGCCATTCACCCACTCAGGTATCTAATGCTGCCGAGTCACTGGGGGTGAAACACCTGAGAACGAGCATCCTGCTTCCTTCCAGCCACAGAGCCTGAGCCCTGGGAGCACACCCGCCTGTCCAGACAGGGGCCCTCAAGTTGCCGGTTCTAGTGCTCCATCTTCCACCCCCCAGGGAGGGCGGTGCTGCACCAGCCCTGAGGCTGTAATGTTAACGCAATCAGGCCACACCAGCGCCTGCCCTTACAGTTGCCATCCCCAGATTCTCACCTCTGCATCCACACTCAATTCATCTAGTAAAGGCACCTTCCTCAAAGACGGGACCCTGAGGAGGAAGGAAGATGATTTTTCTTCAGAGAGCCAGTCTACCTTTCCTTCTGACTTGGAAGTGATGTGGGCCTCGGACTCTGCAGGAGACATGGACAGAGGCAGGGCACCAGCTCAGACTCGGGGTGACCGCCTGTCTGTTTGACACCTTTCCCCAGCACAGGGCAGGGAGGTGCTAAGGAATCTTTCCCAGGCTGGGATGCATGGCTGTGACGGAGGAATGCTTTGAACTTTCCTCTTCTGAATGTCTGCAGACGCTGCTTCCGGCTGGCTGGCCTGTGACTGGACCAGAGGGGGATGCCAGTGCTGGCAGGGAAGAGCCCAGCCCAAACCAGTCGGAGAAGGAAGCTCCCTGGGCGCAGCCCCTGCCGAGGTTGCTTCCTCCAGCGGGAGCCGCAGAGGAGCAGTCAGTTCCTGGAAGAGGGTTTCTGGAGGAAGTGCCACACCCAGGGAACCCGAGGGCAGAGCTGATGGGAGAGCTCAGGGAACCACAGAATGGAGTCACTGACGGGTGGGACTGTCATGCTAGAGGAGACTTGAGACAGGAAGGGACATTACTGTTCTTGAATACCTACTATGTGGTGTGCCCTTTCCAAGGATCAACTCATTTAATCACAACAACGCTAGAGGGTAGGAATTATTATTATTCACAAATCCAGACTGGCTCAGAGAGGTTAAATAACTTGCTCAAGGTCACAGAACTGGGACGTGACAGGGTTGGGGTTGGGGTTGGACCCTGGATGTGGTTCCACAGTCTCTGCTCCACCCACTGGGCCCATCCTGAGGGCCCTGGGTTGCTGTTTGTCTGCTTCCTGGAGTCTCTGTGAAGACCGCCAGGCCGAGCAGCTTGAGTGAGCAGCTTGAGCAACATGTAGGAGCCAGTGGGCCAGGGCCAGCTCCGTCGACCCAGATTGCTAGGTTCTTTCCGGGCTGATCTGTGAGTCAGAAGCCAAGGGGGCTGGGGCTGCCCTGACTTGCAGGTGGACCCTGACTTTATCTGAAACCAGGTTTCTTTTTGCCTTGTGAGGTGTGGGTGAAATATTCCAAACAGCTCACGTTGGTGGCTGTGATGTCAGGGCCTGGCACGTATGAAAAAGCCACAGAAGCAGCAGGGGTGTGTTCTCACCAGTAGGTCAGGCTGCTTCCACAGGGTCTCGGTCTGGAGGCAGGCAGCCCACAGGCTCGGCTCGAGCAGTGGTAGGCAGAGCTTTGTGGCTGCTGCTGCAGTTCCGCGGCCACACAGGGTTTGGGTGGCAGCCCTCAGAGCAGGGCGCTGTGGCGTGGCTGGTCTAGAGGTCAGACAGGGGTAAGCAGAGCAGCCGTGGCGCAGGGCTCACCCTCCCAAACTGCTCCTCCTCCAGGGCCAGGGCCTGGGGTACACAGGCTACCAAGCTGCCGGGTCCCATAAGCCCCAGATGGGACCATAGCGAAATGAGCCTGCACTTGGGCCTCAGACCAGAGCTCTGGTATCCGGATGAGTGCAGCCACTGGAGGCAGCCCTTGGGAGTGACTCCGACTGCTCTCAACAGGCTCCAGTACTTCCAGAAGTCCTCTCCGGAAACCACCTTTGGGGCCCATCTTGAACCCGCACCGACTGTTCCCTGAACCTGTCAAGCCTGCTTTCACCGGCAGTGGTGGCGTCTGACCTGGTTTCCCACCTTACCCTCCAGGCCCAGCTTCCAGTGGGTTTTGGCTATTTCCACACATCAAATCCCTTTCAAGGAAAGGACACTTACCCCCGGGAGGGATTCACAGAAACACCCTGCGGCTAGGAAGGTAGCTTCCAGAGACCAAGCCAAGGGAGTGTGCAGCTACTCTGAACGGGGCGGGGCCTGGCCAGCTGTGTTCTGGGGGCCGGTTAACTGTGTGTTGGGAATCAGCTGGAAGACTGGAGGAGAGGAGGAAGCCGCACCCAGCGCCCTGCTCTGAGTGCCAGTGAGCGAGAGTGGGGGCACACCACCGCTTCCTCTGCGGGAGGCTCAGGGCCTGCTAATCAGAGCTGAGCTATGGCTCAGGGTGGCCCCAGGGAACGCGGTTCCTGAGTTCCAGCTTGTGGCCTTGGCCTACTGTCCTTTCAAGGCCTCAGCCTTTTAGGTGGTGCCCAGCGAGTGGGCTCCTTCGCCTCTGCCAGCCTCTCCTGTGCGGCAGAGTGAGAAGAGGAACAGCGTCTGTTCTAGCTCGAGGCCCCATTCTGGGCATTCCCAGTCACCGTGACTCAGGGAGGGCCTGGTGTAAGCGCCAGGTCATGGGCCAAGCACTTCACGTGCAGTGTCCTCACCACAAGCCCGTGAGGTAAGATCGTTACTGTCCCATCATGCAGATGAGGAAACCGATGCTCAGAGAGATTAAGTGATTTGCCCCAAGTCAAAGAGCAAAGACGGGGCAGGGCCTGTCTGTCTGCCCAGGCCCTGGTAGGGACATGGCTGCCGTCAGTGGCCACCTCCCTCCGCCCACAATGCGCAGTTCTCGGCCCATCCAGGGTGCTGCTTGGGGGAAGGAACTATTCTAGAATGGTGGCACTGAGACAGAAGTATGACCCGAAGTTCCACAGCAATTAGACAGGTACCCCTACTACTGCCATCATTGGGCCCAGAGTGGCCCACAGAGGATGCTCACACGTCACCTCCAGAGGGGGCCCTCTCACCCAGACATCTGCAGTCGGGCTACCCAACCTGCTCACGGCCCCTGGGCACTGGCTCCCCGCACGCCCGTCCTGAACAGCTGGTGCCTCGCAGCCCCTGGCTGAGAAGAGCGTGGGCCGCAGCCAGCCTCCCATCAGGGAATCCTCATCAGCCAGAAGATTTTTCTCAAACTTTACTTTCTGGAGTTCGTTTAAATACAAAATTATATTATTCATTAATTTATTCAAAAGTACTTCTTGTGCATTTGCTCTGTTCTGGGCTCTGGGACCACAGTGAACAAAAGGAAGCCCTCGCTCCCGTGGAGTTAGCTTGCCTTTCCAAACAGATGTTGCTGGTCACCCTCCTGAGCTCACCTCCCCCCAGAGGAGATCGTGACGCTCGCCCTGGGGGGCTCACTAAGGGGTCTGGCCTCCCCTCTGGCCCTGCTCAAACCGCGGTCCCTCTTGCCTGTCTCCTGCTCGCGCACTGCTCGGATGAGTTCCGTGATGGGGAGCCCCTCCCCCTTCCCAGACCCCTGCCCTCTGTCCCTCGGTGCCCTTGCTGTTCATCCTTTGTGTGGGGCTGAGCTCTCCTTTCTCAGCCTCCACCGGGCATCCAGGACTGCCATCCTCCCCTCTTTATAGGACGTGACAGTCAGGCGAGGTGGCACCCCAGCACCGTTTCCTGGCCCCCAAATACATACCAGGGGGAAGGGCCTGAGGAGAATTTCATTTGCTTTTCTGCCCAGTTGTCACCAGCTGGGGGTGAGTCCTAGACCCAGGCCATGGTCCTCACGGCCACTGCCTGAGGGTTCCATAGGATCTGCCCGAGGCCACTGTGCCGCAGTGCGGAGTGTCCCCAGGACGCTGAGTAGTCCTCGGGTCCTGTCGTCTCACTGGAGTGGCCCAGAGAGACGCTGTGTGTGCAGGGCAGAGGGCACTGAGCACAGAACAAGCTCGCATGTCTGGGCTCCCCGCCCTCGTCATCATTCCCACACTACAGGTCCCAGTGAATCCCCAGGGGAGAGATAATGGGGCTGTTGTTGAAAAGAATATGATAATAAAGCTCATTCAATCACTTGTGTCAACACTACAGCTGAATAAGAGGCCAAAGAGCCAGGCTGGCCAGCCAGAGCAGGTCAATATTGACTCGGGCTCTCCTCTCAGGCCCGGCTCCAGCGGCACACTCTGCTGCGGCCCAGAGGCGGCAGCAGCTCAGGGCGACCAGCTCTCTGACCTCTGCTCACTGTGCTGGAAATCCTAACCCTCCCCAGTCCCCGGGAACGCACTTTCCTGAGGGTGGGGTTGTCTCCAAGAGAAGAGAGAAGCATGGCCTGCCTGGGGGCGCTGCAGGCCGGGCACTGTCTCACCAGCCTGGATTTGCAGCAGCTTCAGCATGCAGAGGCCTGGGTCCCCATCACAGAGTCCTCAGTGCCTCGCCAGAGAGAACTTCCAGAGTCGTCCACTCACAGGACTAGGTCCCCAGTTACACACACACACGCACACACACACAGATTCGCTTTCTCTATTTTGTTTACCTCCTCACTCTATGCTGACAGTACCACTGCGACTTGGGCCAAACCTGCCTCGCTGGGTGCAATTTAAAGACGTCAGGAGGCTGGGGAGAGGAAGGAGGAGGCGAGAAAGGGAATGCACACGGGTACGTGTACGAAGTACCCAGAGCGTGCTGGGCGCAGCGCCGGTGCTTTTCATTGTTAGTGCATTCGAAGGTTACAGCTCTTCGCGGTAGATACTGCGTGCTCTGTGTTACAACTAAAGAAACCGGGGCTTGGAGAGAAGCTGTTGTTTGAGATGGTAGGTGTGGAGCTGGGATCCAAACACCGGTCTCTCCAACTCCAAGCTCCTCTGTTATGCCCGGAGAAGGTAAACGACCTGCCTCAGATCACAGAGCTACTTAGAGACGAGACCGAAAGCCTCAAGCCAGAGGCTCCCTCTACCCCAGGCAACACCCGCGTGGAGCGTCACCAGGAACACACACAGAGCATGCCACTGCTTCTGCCTCCGAACTCACTCCCTCTTCCAGAAATGGGCCCTGCCCGGGTCCGGCTCACTACCCGCCCCCCACGGACCCTCTTCTGCCTTTACCGCCTTCCTGGGGCTTCGCTCTAACAACCTCCAGCTTCTCCTGCCACAGAGCCAAACCATTCTCAACGTTCTCCAATTGAGGAGAGCTCAGGTAGCTTCACCTTTTCCAGCACTAACAAGTGGAGGTGAGAGACGTGGTCCTCTGCTGGGCTGTTCTCATTTCTCACAGTGACTCCTCATAACTATCCTGCGAGGAGAGCGTGATCCTCCCATTTTATAGCCGAGAGCATTAAAGTTTGGAGAGAAGTAAAGCGACTTGCCTACGGAATCAAAGGCAAGGTCAGGATTCGAACCCAGCTCTTCTTGGTTCCAAATGTGTTCCCAGCCACTGTCCTCCACATGGCATAGAAGCAGCTCACAGCATTGAAATAAATGCTGCGCTGGCCACAAAAGACCTGAACACAGACCCACGCCTCCTCAACTCCCCCATCTACAAAAACAAGGGGACCCTAAAAGAACACCAGAAGGGGGCAAGACACAGAAAGCACAGCTATACCCTGGGAACTCCTATGTCTTAGTGCTTAGTGTCCCCAGCGGCATCTCCACCCCAGTGCGCGCTGCGCACTGGGTACCAGAAAAGCCGGAGGGATTTTAGCAGGTTGGAGATCCAGGGAGGGAGTTGTCGGGCTGGGGTGTGCGGAGCAGTGCCCGTGCCTGGGACTGCCTCCTGGCCTGCTCGGCACCGGCGCTGGGCCTGCACCGACTTCCTGTGCGCAGCTGTGGAGGCGCTGCCTTGCCCCAGACAGGCATCGTGCCTGCAGACAGGCAGAGACTGGGCCAGGGGGCGGGGCGGGGCGTTGGAAGCCCAGCAGCCTGCCGTGGGCTGAGGTGGCGGAAGTAACGATGCAGCTCCACTAGGGATTGAGAAGTGGCACCTAAAAGGGATGACAGCTGCTGCCTAACAGGACCAAGACCGGGCTAGCCTAGGAGAGCCAGCTGCCTGCTCACTGTCCCTGCCAACCTGTCCTCATGCTGGCCTCCGAAGGCTCCTCCTGGACACCCTACCAGGGATGGAGGTTCCTCACTCACCTCTGGCCGACTGCCTCCCTCGAGTCCTCTTCTTCCTGATTCCTCACCCTTCGGTGGGCAGAGCTCTCAGGCACCAGGTGAGGGAACACTAAGCACCTTGCCAGTCAGTCCTGTGAGGCCTGGATGGAAAAAAGACCAGAGAGTCATTGTGACAAATATGACAAGTGTCCCCACGGATTTTGCTAATGGCTGGAATCCAGAGCATTCTGAACAGCCCCATGCCAGCCTCCCCACTGAGCCACTTTCTCAGGTGCAAAGGGAGGAGGAGGGAAACTCACAGGTTGCAAGGGGGCAGTGTGCCGCAGCGCCTCCGACCCTTCTTCCAGCGGCTTCCTAACCCACAGCAGCCACAGCGCCCCCTTTCCCGCCTCGCAGGCCCGAATGGGGCAGGACTCTCTCAGCGGCGCCGGCGCACCCCTGGAGGTAAATCCGCGCCCGCTGCGCCCGAGCTCTCAGTCCCTGCGCTCAGGCACCGGCAGCTCCGAGCTTGAGGGAGTGAGAACCGGGAAAGGGGGCCACACGTCCAGGGAAGCTTGTCCCCTGGTCCCGGCCCCAGCCCGGGGAGGTTAGTCCACTTCCAGGGGTGGCTGGGACACCCACCTGCGAGCAGGAAGCCTCCAGAGCACTCAGAGAGGGCACGGGAGTCGGCCCGCCCTCCGCGGGAAGGACCTGGGCGCCAGGAACTGCGAGGGGAGGCCGCGTTTACAAGTTGGTACAGCGCCTGCTTCACCTGGCCGCGAGTTTGATTTCAGGGTGTGGCCCCAGGGAGGACTCGGAGGGGAACACAGAGCCCGGGTGTTTGCCCGGGAAAAAATGCCAAGGGAGACCGTGGCCAGGATCCTCTCTGCGCTATCGGTGCCTCCCTACTCAACCCTTTCTCTCAAACCCTTGGGCCCCGGCTTCCTCTGGCCCATCACTTTGGGACCCTGATCCTGGCCTGGCCGCTGTGATCTGCCAGTGGCCACCAGGTCCCAGGGCCTCTGCATAGGGGCCCACCTGACCCGGATTATCTGCTGAGCCCTTCTCTGTGTAATTAACTCATCAATTTGCATTGTAGATGCTCTGGGCTGCCTCTTCCCAGATCCTAGAGGTACTTCGGTCACCTCCCACACACCTCGGAGAGTACCAGCAGGAGTCCTGCCACCGGCCACCTTGGCCTGTCTGTCCATCTGGGAGGACTCCACAACTGTCCTGGGCAGCAAAGCTGGGATTAAAAGAGATTCCAGTTTCCTTGCCAGATCTTGCTCAGTTCTAACAAACCTCTGGCCTCAGGTAGGGGACTTCTGGGGGAAAGAAAGCTTTCAGGAGCCCTGCACCCCCAAACAGAGGATGAGCTTGTTTCCACAGCCAGTACCTCCTGGTTGTAGCCTAAGTGGCCTGGCTTAGGACCAGCATGGCTTTTCCAAGTGGCTCACTCCTGACTGCCCTCTGCCCTAGTTCTTTTGATTTGGAGGGTGATTTCTCCTGTGTAATGGTGTTGTGGGGGAGGGGCAGAGGCCATCTGTCTCTTCCCCAAATAAAGAAGTGGGAATATCCTTGCTGTTTTAGACTTGGGCCCCCAGAAGGAGCTGTGTCCAGCTGAGTGTTGAGGGGATGCTGGCTTGGAAATTCAGCACACCTGTGGCCCCAACAGGCTGCCCGCAGCTGTCCACAAGTGGTGGCTGGGTGACCAGTAGTGTGACTAAAAGGGGACCCAGGGCAGTGCAGAGGTGTTGGGCACCTCAAACTTTGGTTATTAATTGAGGTCACTATTGTCATGTATCATTCTTCTTCACGAATTCTTTAGATACATCGATGCAATTTACGGATAAAGCAATTGCTTATGGGCTGCATTGCTCATGCTCAGCTTACTCCACACTCCCACCGAGCTTGGCTAAGGTGGTGAGTAGGATTCGCCAGCCCCAGGCAGGCCTGCACCCTGTCTAGCTGCCGCAGCGCCCTCAGCCTGCGTGGGGAAGCATGGCGGTGCCTGCCCGAGACGCTGGCCCTGTGAGCCGGAGTGTGGTGTAGAAGCTGGGGTGGTCGCAGGCAGGCAGGTCTCTGCTCTGCTCCTTACCCTGTCTCCCCTCCTCCTCTGTGTCTTCCCCTCAAAATTCTTTCTCTTTGCTCAGGCTACACCATAGGCCCAACTCTGTTAGCCAACCTCTGACCTCCGGCAGCCCCCCAGGAAGCTTCCTGCTGAGCCTAGGACAAAGGGGCAACGTGGTACAAATATGGCTTTCTCCACAGATTAGTGACACAGTGGTACTGGCTGTGGGAAGTGGGTTGTGCTGGGTGGGTGGGGAAGGGGGTTTGCAGGGGGAGTTGGTTGCTGAGGATTTGAAATGAGCCATGAACCAAAGCTAGAATGAAATGCATAACATTGTGAACCTAGAATCAGCACCCTAAATTATATTTTACTGACAAGCAAATGCACACATGAATTCTCTTCATACAAATACCTTGTATACCATAACGACAGCTCTGAGCAGTACTTTTGAACCTTTGAACTATGACAAGGTGTAAACATTAGAATATTATCAGAAGTGAATTGCTATTTACTATGGTTTGAATCCAGGCTTGGGTATTCCAGAGAGGCTACCAGTCAAGCCCCATCCCCACCCTGCAGGCAGTGAGTCTAGGGAACCCTGAGGTCCCCCCACCTTTGGGAACATCGGTGGGGTTTGGGGAGAGGCAGAGACCCCCAAATAAGACTGACTGTGGGGGTAATGAACCTGCCATCACCGAAGACCTCAGATGTGCTAGAGAAAAGCTCCATGCTGGGTGCCAGGCTGGACCACGGCCCCGCTCAGGGCCCTCACAACCCCGTTTCGGCACTTTTGGCCACATCTTCGGGCGGGTCAGCGGCACTGGGTTGGATGACTGTCTGCAAGTTAGGGTGGCTGGGATGTGCAGAGTAGGTCCTGACCAGTTAATTCCCGTGTGTGCCTCCTCCCCTTCTCTATCGGCCTCTGAGCCACGCCCAGCTCAGCCTGCCCAGGAGGAGAGGGCAGACTACAGTGCAGGGAGAGGCAGGGACAGTCTGGGGGACAGCATCCCCTCCAGCATCCACACGCCTGCCTCTGGCCCTGTTCCCATGGCACTGCCCCTGGCCAGGCACAGGGATCAGGGACACCCTCCTTTGGAGAGCCCTGGCCTGGGCACAGGCCTTCAGGTTGAGGGAGCCGTCCATGCACTGCCACTCTGCAGACTGGGCAGGAGCTCGGAGCAGGGGCAGAGAGCTGACATTTCACCACAGGTGATGGGTCTCGGAGCCCTGCCAGCAACGGGACACTGGCCAACCAGAACTGTGTGAGAAGGCGCACTGGGCGGGGCGGGCTCTTCCCGGCTCCTTCTCGGCCTGGGTCTGTTGGGGCCTGCTGCAACGTCTGAGCACCTACAGCGAGGGCTGGGAGCCTGGGTTAGGACCAAAGAGGGAAGATACGGATCGGCTTGTGGTTTAGAAACACAAACACATTATCCTTTCCCTGCACCTTTCTGCAGCGTGACTTGAAACGCTGCCTGGGGATCGGGAACACTGTTGACAAGCTTGCTCACTGCCGGGGCTCCTTCCTCTGGATGACTCTGCCCTCCTCTAATAATACTAGTAACAATACCTGCCAATTATTAAATGCTTCCGACGGGCCAGGCCCCATGCTCAGCCATTCACACCTATTCTCTCACTCCAGTCTTCGCCACAGCCTTGGCACAGAAGAATGATCCCATCATCTTCTCACTTTGCAGGAGAGGAGACTGAGACTCCGGGTGGTTCAGGAACCAGCTCCAGGTCTGGTAGTTACTGAATGGCAGGGCCCAAGTTTCCACCCATGTGTGCCGCCCGGCGGCTGTCTCAGCTCTGTGCGGCTCAGGCCCCGGCTCCGCGCACTGCCTGATACGACTTGACCATGACAGGTTGCGGTCCTGGGATAGCTGGTGGGGGAGCACTGGTCCCTTGCCTTCTCGTGCCAATGCTGCCACCCCGTATGGGTAAGTCACATGACACTGACTTCTCCCCAATTTCTGACAAGGAAATGAGGACCCCTACATAGGTATGGGGGGAGGGGCAGAGGCGCTCCATTCTCTCCCACCCTGCCACTGAGTCCTCTGCTGGGAATCAGGTGCTGGATCCCCCCAGTCGTGAGCCAGCACCCTGTCTGAAGTCCCTGCATCAAGCCATCTGTCCTTCACAGACTTGGAATGGGCCCAGGACCATGAAGCCCACATGCAGGCACTGCCGGCAAGGTGGGCCCGAAACACCTTCCTGACCCTGGGCTGGAGGCACCCGCTGGGGCCTGGGAGGGAGGCAGTCTTTGGAGTAGGTCTCTTCCTCTCCTTCTCTTCCAGGCTGCCCAACACCTATCCTTTCCTGCTCTTGGGGTGGCCTGGGCCAGTGTCGCTCACTCTGGGGGCACCGCATCTCTCTCTGTTGATGGGGCCGAGAGGCAGGTGCCCACCTCCGAGGGCCTGGGAGTGTGTGTTGAGCAGGTCAACACTGCCAAGCCCCTGGGGTCCTAGAGCAGGAAAGAGGCAGAGCCCTGCTGCAGAGAGCACGGGTTCTTGCAGGACCGGAGCCTTCCTTCCTCTTCAGACTTCCAGCACGTCTCCGTCTCTTCATGTGTGTAATGGGGGAGGGGGTGTGGCCTGCCCTGCAGAAGGGTGTGGAGTGACGAGATGCAGAACAGGGTGAAAGGTTCCTGACCCTTGGTGAGGGACGGAGGAGAAAACTCCCCTCCGCCATGCCAAGCACACATAGCTGCCACAGTGAGCAGCAGCGCCCAGTCTGGTGTGCCACGGGGGCGTAAGCCAGGGTTCTTCCAGCAGAACTTGCTAAGGAATCCACCCCACAGCTCTATCCCCTCCAGACCCCAGAGAGAGAACCCAGCCCAGGGGCAGCACAGTCTGGGCCCAGTGAGGTATCTGGGAGAAGTCCACGGGGCCCCCCACCTGGCTGCTGGACAGACACAGCCTGCTGCCTCGAACCTCCGCAGAGGCCACTCCCACACCCAGAAGCCTCTCTCTCAGCCTCTCCGTGCTGTTTCTAAGCGTGTATCTGCACTAGGTCCCTATGCCGAAGCGAACATACAAGGCTGGTCCTCCCCAAATGCAAACTGACACTGGGGGCCACACTTGTCTGACTGTCCCAAAGAAGCCAGTTGACCTGGACAGACACTCAGATGCAGGGGCCACTGTCCGCCCCCTTCAAGGGGCTGAGGCTGGGGCAGTGCAGGCTGCGGCGCCGTTTTCAGGACAGAGGTTATGAGCTACCCTGGGGAGGGCTGGGAAAAGAGTCACTTCTGTGCTGAGAACACACATCTTAGAGACATGATGAATTCATTTAATATCCTCTCACTACAATTACTTTGCAGCCCCTGCTCTTAATGGGCTCCAAAGTTCTACCCAAATGTCTGTTGCTGGCAGGTTAGCTCTCTGGCTGGCACTCTGGCTGGCAGAACGAACAGCGGGAAGCCTCCTTGAATGGAAACCCTTCATTGCCCCAGTGCCTTCATTGTCCTTTCCTCTCTCTCCTGAGCCTCCGGTGGCCACCCCAGTCTGAGGCTGGGGCAGGGCTGTGACTGGCACCCAAGCCCTGGTGCCCAGGGCCTGACTTGAAGGAAGGACAGGTGAGCCGGGGGAGTAGAAGGCTTGTGACCAGGTGAGGGTTGCGGCCAGAGGAAGGGAAGAGTCTGAGGAAGCATGATGCCAGCTGTCCGAGCGGCCGGAACGCCTGAGCTCTAAATGCACGAGGTTCACAGCTGTGGGTTGTGTGGGCTCCTCGGAGCACTGACCCCCCAGCTATAGAGGTTCAGGAACTCTGCCTCTGTTCCTGCTCTGGGTTGGTGTCAGATGCATGGCCTGTGTAACTGCCGCTGGGCCGGGCTGTGCTGAGAGGGTCCTGGAGGGCCAGGCAGCTGCTGTCGGTCCTTCTCAGGGTCTTTCCTTCCTTAGTCTCTGGCCTACACCTTGACTGCCCCAGGGGTGGCTGGCAAGATGGACCCTCAGGAGGCAGCTCTTCCTCCTGTCCTGACCGCCCCTCCTCCGCAGGAGCCCCTGCCCTTGCTCACTCCCAGACCTTGCATCCCTGCCCCTGGGCTTGGCTCCACCCCTCGCCAGGGTCGAGACCTCCACCTTTCTCAATTCCAGACGCACCATCTCCAGCAAGACCCTCCATAGTATAATACTGAAGTCTTCTTGTCCAGCCTGGGCCTGGTGACAGGGTGACAGATGACAGGCCTCCTGCTTCTGAGATCTGATCTCTGATGGTGGCCATTGGACATGTAAATTCCTGCCAGGGGTCAGAGTATATATACTGTGGAAAAATCCACCCGAGGTAAAGAGCCTCCTGTATGTCAACCCCAGCCTCTGCCCCAGTTTCTCTTTCATTCCTAGACTCATCATCATCCCCCTGGGCTTAAGACATCAACAGCCTTCTGGCTAAAATGTAAACTGCCTCCTGGGACAAGCGGAACTTGAGTCAATCCAAGTGGCCCGGGGGGGGTGGTTACACTCAGTGGCCTGGGTGGGGTGGGCAGAGCCTCTTTTTGTAGGGCTGTGCTGAGCAGCAGGAGCTAAGCTGGGCTTCTATGAGGAGCAAGATTGGTGGTGTGTGTGTGTGTGGGGGGTGGGTCGGGACCAGGACCGTTAGGGCAGGAGGCACAGAGGAGGGCTGGGACCTGTCCTTCCTCCTCCTTTGTCAGGCCAGGCCACTGCTCTCAACCCATCGAGTTACGTTACGGGGCAGCTACAGGTACCCGCCCCTGCTTGGGGTGCCTGTGGAAAGGAAGCCTGAGCGGTGGGGGTACAGGGCTGGGAGGGGGAAACCCCCAGGCCTGAACCACCAGTTAGCTGCATGGCCTCGGGATCCGCTTCCCTTCTCTGGGCCTCTTCTTCCCTCTCTAAAATCATGGCGGCTGGATTAAAATATTCCTAGGGACTCCTTCTGAATGGGCTATAGCCATCCAGGGCAGCCAGCTCCTTCCCGGGGCAGCCCTTTCCACCTGTGCGCTTCTCCTCACCGACCTGGGACTGTGCTCTGGACCTGCAAGGAGGCTGTCGCCAGTGGGTCCCCAGGCTTCCTCCACCCTCTGTGCCTTTTTGCATAACTCTACTTGAAGCCTCATCTGAAGCTGAAAGAAAGAAAATGGAGACTGGAGGCTCCAGGCCAGGAAGCTGAACCAGAGAACCAGTCCTTCCGGTTTTAACCCTGTTGTTGCTGCAGCCTTCGGGAGCTGGGGCCCACAGGCTGGCGGCAGGGGGGCCTTGAGCATGGGGACTGGCTCCTCGCTATTTGTCTTGGGGTGAGCTGCCACGCTGGGACCAGAGCAGAACAGTGCCTCAGATGACCTGAGCTTTCTGGACCTGCTTTCCCAAGCACCCAGAGGCCCCCACTCCTGGTCCTGGGCAGCCTGAGCGTGCAGGACACAGCCCTGCCTCCACCCTCTTAGCCAGAGGCCCAGGGGCCTGAGCGCTTTGAGTCTTGGGCAAACCAGAGCCAAGCAGAAGATGCCAGTGTTGGCTGACAACGCAGCACTCTGAGGGGGGAGTTGCCACAGAGAACCCACGGGTGTTCAAGCAAGGCCATCACTGTCTCTCTGTGAGTACGTGGGTCTTGCGCTGCCTGATGTGTCACAACGAGGTTGTACAGAAAATGCTGGCTGGAATGGGTGTCCCTTTGCTGGGGCTGATGTGGCCCCATGTAGTTACGAGGGAACCCCCACTTTTTTGCGTGCTAATTCCCCCAGCATATGAAAGTCCTTCCTGTTCTGGGTTTGCCTTGTTCTTTCAGGTGAACAGAACCTGAGATTATCTTTCCTAAATTCACAGAGCAATAACCCTTGGGTAAGAAAAGAAAAATGTCTCTGCCTCTGAGCCTTATGAATCTCGGGCATTTCCGAGTCCCCTGCCACAGCAGTCCCAGAGATCGCTGTGGTCGCCAGTCCAGCCCTTCTGCACCACACACCTCCCCCAGGTGTGGACACAGTTCTTCAAGGAGGTGGGGCCGCCCTGTGACGGGACTCCAGGCCCAGAGGAGAGTGTGACCAGAGTCAGACCAGGCTGCTAGATTCCTTCACCACGTACAGTCCGTGTCAAGTTCTCAAGACATCAAACTCTAGACCCCCAGAAAAAGAAGGAAACTCTTAATAGTCTCAAACCGTTCTTTAGAGAACTTCAATGGGAAAACAATTTGCTATTTGGGAAAAAATGGATCTGGTATTGCGTTTCTTCCAGCATTATTAGGCATGGATCTCTCAGCGTTCTGAGTGCTTCAACTTTTCTAGACGGAAGAGTTCTTCCAAAGCCACCTCTTCCATGAAGCCCTTTCCAGTTCCCCTGCAGAACCTGGGAGCTCGACGCCTCCCAGCGTTTCCTTTCTCCGACACTAACAGTCACCCCAACGGTAGCAGGGCGGCCGAGCGCTCCTGTGCCCGCCGTGTGGCTGGGAGTGTTTGAACGGGGCCTTATTTAATCCTCTCAACAAGCCGGTCTCATAGGTCCTATAATTACCTCCGTTGGACAGGGCAGGAAATGAAGACCTAGCGAGATGAGGTAATTCATCTGAGGTCACCTGGCAGGAACCGGCTGCCTGGGGCCTGACACTCACCTGCTGACTCTTGCTGTTAACCCTCCACCACTCTGCCTTCTCTGGTCCCTGAGAACCTGCCTTCTGCCCATAACAGGAGAAGCTGCTGCTTCCTTTGTGTTTGCATTCTCAGCTAATCTTTTTTTTTTAAGTCTACCTTCATAAAATTCTATGTTAAGAACCACCTCCTGGTATTGGTCTAAATTTATAAATTATCCAGACTGAGTGGGTCATGACTGATATTTCCAGTGATGAATAGGGAGCCCAAAGTGAGCAGAAGGCAGCACCCCCGTCGCGCTGCAGCTCAGCTGGCTTCCGGTGGGGTCGGCCCCATGCTCAGCTTTTCTTTCCCTCCTCTGCTGCGGGGCTGTGAGCCCCTGGGGCAAGGGGCCCCATCCTGTTCCTCTCTTGGCACTTCCCCCACCCTCCGTTTCGGCCACCGTGATTTGTACTTGGGAGTCAGGAACAGCTGGACCCTGCCTGCAAGCAAGTCAGAATGAGGCACCAGTTGCCATTTCCCAAGTGCTGCCTAGAGCCCGCATCTTGCCACGACAAGGCCAATTTCCCTTTATCTCACCCCCCACACATCCCATCTTAGCCCTTAGTGGGCCCTGGGCTGAGCTCAGAAGGGGGCTTCCAGTCAGCGCACTCTCCCGGGCAGGAGGACCAGTGGGGCCTCAGGAGGTGGGGAGCTCTTTCGGCCTCCAGGCTTTCACCTTCTCATGCTCTATTCCAGCCTGGTAGCCAGCACGCTTCCTTTGCCCAAAGCTGGTGCACAGAAATGAACTCTCTTCTCCAAGCCCCCATGGGGGCAGGCTGCAGAATGTCTGCGGATGAGGTTGGCCAGCACCCTTTCTACTTCCCAGTCTCAGACACTGCTCCTGAGCCCTGCACCTTCCCACTCATGGAGCAGAGGGCATCCTGTGAGGAGGGCTCTGCTTTTGGCCTGCGAGTCCCTCAGCCTTCTACATCCAAGACAGAGTGTGCTGGACTTCTCTCTGGCACCAAGTGTATAAGGAGTATAGTCTCAGCGTTTCCACTGACCCCCTGCCTGGCCATCCCACAGAGGCCGGCAGGTGTAAGAAAATCAGCATCCACAGCCCTCCCGAAGCCATCCTTAAACTTCAGGCAGCCTTTCCCTCTCCTGCACCCCGTATCTGGCCTCTGCCCTCTGCTCCCTCCTGGCCCCGTCAGATGCCACCCTGCTTGCCCGCTGTTTGTCTGGTGCTCCACACCCTCTGCCACGCTGACCCAGCTGGACAGCAGCTGCTGCTCAGCTCTGCACACACAGGGGGCCCCGGGCTTGGACACAGGGTACCCCCGGGCCTGGAGGCACCTTTTGTGGGGAGGCAGGATTTCTTCATTCTGGAGCCAGGTGTGGGGTTAATTGAGAGGGAGACACTTAGGGGCTCATCCTGACTCTGGTCCCATGGGCTCCCCTGCTGCACCTTCCCTGTGCCTGGCACTTCGTAGAGAGCTCAGCTCACAAAGAATTGGTCTATTCTTGGGGGACCAGGAGGCCCATGCAGCCCCCATACTCCCACCTTGCGGCTACTCACAGGGGCACAAAGCTTCCCACAAATCAAGTGCTTCCTGAAGCCTTGCTCCTGGTGCACAGCCACTCCTGACTAGGCCCGAGGGTTCCCAGGTTTGCCACTTCTGATTCGCGGAGAGGACCCCTTGCTTGGCCCAAAGGTCTTATTCCCAGCTAGATGAGCTTCCATGGAGCCAAGGGTGAGGCAGCCCAGAGAGCTCATCCTCAACGCCTAGAACCTGGTTCCTACCAGAACCAGCTTAGGAAAAGAATCCAAGCAGGGGCCCCCAATCTTGGTGTATGACACCAGCAAAACAACAAATTACACTGTATTGGCCTTGCTTCTTGGTGGGGCCCCAGTGCTTTAACACCCCAAGCTCATTGGGCCTGACATCCCTGGAACAAACCAGGTCACTCACCTGTAGCGGCAGTGAGGGGCCCCAGGCCTGCGAGGAGTGACATTCAGCCAGGCACCCCTGAACCCTGCCTGCCACTGAGTTTCGGGGTCAGACTCTGTCCCAGGTCAAGCCCTCCATGAGGCATGGCCTGCAGCCTGGGCCCCAGAGATGCCCCATAAATATCTGTGGGGTGAATACAAGAGGGGAGTGTCCCAGAGTGGTGGGGAAGAGGGTATCCAGGAGAGGTGGCACTGGTTTGGCCCAGGAGGAGAGGAGGGTATAGGCAGGAATAGCAGATATAAGGACACCAGAGGCCAGGTTGGACTGGGCTGTTTCAAAATTGACCTGGAAAGGGAGTGGCGGGTTGGACGGGGCCCACAGGAATCCAGAGCTGCTCCCCTGTCCCACATAGCAAGTAGCCTGGACACCTCTGGCTCCGCCCTGGCCTGGGAAGCCGGAGCCCATGTCCGCGTCGGCAGCAGGGACCTTACCGTGGCCGCTCCTGCGGGCAGCTGGGCCTTGAGCTCCCCAGTGCAGGCTGGTGCTTGTCTCTGGCCCAGGAAGTGCCACTCCCTTCAGGCAAAAAGGAAAAAAAAAAAAAAGGAAAGGAAAAGAAAAAGAAAAAGAAAAAGAAAAAGAAAACCTCAGTGTTTTTCTCGCTCAGCCGCTTTTCCCAAAGGCTCCTGGTTGGTGTCGTCCTGCCTCTGTGGGCACAGAGCCTCCTCCCTCGGCAGCTTACTCACCGGTGTGCCCGTGAAGCTGCCAGCTGTGTGGGGGAGGTAGGGGGCCCACGCCCCTCTGCCTGACACACACCGGAACATGCCCTGTGGGGGCCAGGGGCTCTGGCCTGAGTGCCAGGCCAAGCAGCGGCCCCCGGCGGGGTCCTGAGTAAGGGGAGGCTGAGCCCTGGCCGGCACTCCTCTCGGGAAACGCACCCCTGTGAGCTGGGCTGAGAGCACGCACAGCCGCTGACCGGCACCGCATGGGCGAGCGACAGAATTCCTTGGTAGAAAGCTGTCTCCTCAGTGCCCAGGGCTGTCAGAAGAGGGAGCAGCCCCGGTGCTGTCCAGCCCACTGGCGGGCTGGCTTCCATCCTGAGCCTGCCTCCCGGACCACTCCCTGCCCCGGCATTCCGCCGTGTGTCTGTGCTGTGGACTCAGAGAGGGCCCGGGCTTGCCTGAGCCGGAGCTGCTCCTCACCCTGCGCAGGCCAGGGGCTCAGCTCCCTTTCCCACAGCACCCATCTCAGAACCTGGGCTGGTCCAGCACCAGCGAGGGTGAGCTGCCGCCAAATTCCCTATCGCCAGCTCTCTGCGGATGCCCCCTGCTGTCCTCAGCACTGGCAGCACACACACTCGCACACACGTGGGGCCACACCCAGCACAGAGCCACCTACCTGCCCAGGCCAGCCTAAGCCAGTCCAGCCTCACTCTCCAAATGCCACTCTGACCCTAGAAGACACTCGTTTACAGAAATATCCCATGGGAGCCGAGTTCAAAGCCAGCCCGGGAGGACTCCAGTCAGCATGGGCCAGACTCCCCTTCTCTCCAGACACCTCCAGAGGACACAGCAGCCTGATCACCATATCTGCTATTGCACTTCGTTGGCGGGAGTCTTCCCCATGGCACCTCAGGCCCCCGCAGCGTCTTCCATGTCCTTAAGGAGTGGCAGCAGACTCTCAGCAGGTCCCATCTTCCACGGTGCCCAAGGTAGGGAGGGGAGGCTAGAAGGGGTGAGACTCAGGTGTAGCTCCAAGTTTCCAGTTCCCAAAATAATCAGATGCAAAAGGGAAGAAAGAAACCTCCAAGCCAGTGGGTGACTCAGTGTCAGTGGGCCAGCTTAGTCACCTAGATGACTGCTCCCGGCTCCTGGAATGTCAGGCAGGGGAGCAGTGCCCTTCCCCACCTGCGGTCCACAGCACGGCTACCAAAGGGAGCGTGGCCCGAGGAACCCCAGCTGGCCCTTGGCTGCCTGGCAGGCGGCAACGGCGGCTCCAGCGTCCTTCTCAGCCGCGGCGCGCCCCTCCTCCACCGCGCACCGCGGCTCACTTTGGGATTTCTCCATTAAATCCTCAGGCAGCGACCTGCTCCAACGTTGCTTGGCAATTTTGATATCGTCGAGGGTTGCCATGGGGAAGAGGGTGATGTCACTGACACAAAAAACCCACTGAATTTACAAATCAGCTGGGGCTGGAGCTATTTATAAAAACACGTTTTTCCCTGAGGGGGAGGGAGAGGAAAGGCTGCCTGCCGGGATCAGCGGGAGCCTCCCCCAGCCCCCCAGAGGCCGGACCTCCTAGGTTCCGCACCCCCGCGGAGCTGCGAGATTCAGACCTGGCCGGCCCTGACCACAGCCCGTCTGAGCTCCCTTTCCGGGTCTCAGCTGGTTTTAATGTGAGCAGCACACAGGGGGTGCCGGGCAGCGTGAACGCTGGCGTCCTGGGTTTGCAGGAAGCAGAAGGCCGCCACTCAACTCAACCCGCCCCCAAGGTATCATCGCCCCAGGTCACAAACGGGGGCATTTGCAGGCAGGTAGTTCGAGCTCCTTTGCGCATGCGCCCATTGGCCCCCTCCCCTGAGCGCCCCAGGTGGAGCCTGACCTTCCACAGTGCCCTCCGCTCTCTGAGCCTCTCTGCCTCCCTTACTTCTCCCGGTATCCCCCTGTGGGGTGCCCAGGTTTTGGCTCTCCACCCCTCTCTCCCCACCGTTACCCACATTCGGTTGGAACACTGTCCTCTCCGTGGCTTTGACCCTGTAGACCTGACAATGCTCACTCTGGAGCCCAACGTCCTGCTGCCCCGCTGCAGGCGCCGCCCTGACCGGCCAGCTCCCACTCCCAGTGCCCAGTGCTGCCCGCAGGTGGAAACGGGCTGACTCTTCCCCCTCCCCAGCCCCCTACAACCAAGGTGGCACTACGCTACTCACTGTTTTTGAAAACTCATTCATTTTCTTCCGTAGTGAGCAGTGTGGTGTTTGGTTAAAAGCACAGGCTCTGACTTCAAGTCCCCGCTCTGCTGGTCATCAGCCAGGTGATCTTTGGCATGTCATTTACCAACTGAACTCAATTTCCTCATCCGTAAAATGGGGATGATTTCACCTGACTTCCAGGATTGTGGGAATCAGATGAACAAAGCTCCTGGCACAGGGACTGCTCATTCTGAGAGCTCAACAAACATGAATTTCCTTCTTAGCTTTCAGCTGGCATGACTGCGGCTGTCGCTCATTCTTACCCACTTACCAACAGGGGGCAGGATGGTCTTTCAAAACCATGACTCCAGTCACCTCCTGTGCAAAGGGCTCAAGCTGAACACACAGACATTTCTATTGAACTGCAAAGTATTAGCCCACATGGCATTAACCATAAAAACTTCAATTAGTCGGGTCCTCCAAGTACCAGCCATGGAACTCACCTTAGCTCCATCTTGAGCAGGAAAGAAAGTTTTCTGATAGCCACCGGGTAACTAATTCCCAGCACTGATGAGAAGTCTGGGGCATCAAGTTCAGGACAGCAGCTGGTGCAGCCCCAAGGTCTCCAGGCACCTGGATGGACCTGGACGGAAGGTCCTCCCACCGCACACCCCACCTAGTGCACCTCCACACCTGGGAGCCGAGAGCAGAGAGCAGCGTGCGGTCGGTGGGCTCAGGCCCGTGTCCACCTCTGGCTCCGGTAGAGGCCACGGCAGCCTGGGCACAATGCTTCCGCCCCCAGGCATGATGTGGTGAAGACCAGGTGCTGGTGCCGAAGGAAAGGGTGCCTGAGGTCCCAAACCGGCCATTGGTCTCCGTGACATCTTTGGCACTTTTTCTCATCATTTTAAACTGCTGAGTGTGATCACCGGTCATTGCTGATTCTTCTGTTCTTCTCGTCTTCACGGACTTCTGAAAACGATGGCCTGCACCAGCAGACTCATCCTCTGCTCTATCACGTTGCGTGACTGCTCGATTGGGTGAAAATATCGGCAAATTTAGATCCATTTCTTTCACAGGTTGTAGAAAGGGTGGCGGGATGGGGTGGGGGTGGGCGGGGGGAGGGACCTGCCAGCCCGTTGAGGAAGCCCCACAAAGCTTGGTGGCCTGTCGCAGGGGCAGGCATGCAGAAGCCTCCGCTCCTGGGCCAGTGGTGTGCCTCTGCCCTTGATCCCGGAGGAGTTGCCCCTCTGCTAACTCCAGGAGGTGGGGTTGTCCAGGGCAGGAATCCCAGCATGGTTGCTGGGCATACAGTAGATGCTCATGCAAACTTTGTTGAATGAATGAATAAACACCTGCAGGGCGTCTGTGCTCTGGCCTCCCTTACTTGGAATATGGTGGATCACAGAGCTGAGAGGAATTCTAGAACCACCAACCCCACCCCCGCTTTTACAGGTGAAAATGCTGCAGCCCAAACAGAGGTCAAGTGACTCAGCAAAGCCACACAGGAAATGGGGGGGGGCACGTCAGGGCTGGAATGTGGCTCCGCCTCCTCACAGGCCTCTGTGGTGCCCTGCGCTGTCCACACAGCCTCATTCTCGCTCGGCCCTGCGTGCGATGTGTCCGTGATCTATCTAGTCAGAGGGCATTTCTGCCTTTGAATCTTGGCTCTCAGGGCTGCGGTGTGCAAATCAGCCAAGATGGTGCCCTTACAGTTTCTTAATACCGCCTTTCGCCTGAAGTGCTTTTGTTTTTGAAAATGGACGAGTACGAAGAGTCTCAGAAGCAACTTGCCTCATCTGCACCATTTTGGCGAGTCAGGCTCAGCCAGAATGACGGCCCATATCAACAATGCTGTCGCATGGTTTGAAAAGAAACATTTGGAGTTATGCTTAGAAAGGCCCTGTACCAGTGAAGTCCTAAACTTTCCCAGAGACTGACGCTTCAGAAACAAGCGTAGTGTTCCAGCATGAGGGAAGAATTCCCTCTCACTGCCAAATTTTTCTAGATCTTCAGATTCTTCCACACACTCCCCCACCTCCTCCCGCCGCATGCAGAGAGGGTGCTTTACACAGGCCTTTTTGATGGCTGCGCGGGCCTGTCTGTACCTGCCTACACTCGTCAGCACCTTGCACCTCAGGGCCAGGAAGGGAGGGACGGATCCCACTCGCCTTCCCCTCCCACCATCCCGAGCCAGGGCAGGCTCCAGAGAGGAAGCCTTGGATTAATGAGCAGGTGCTGTCACTGGAGGCCTGTGTCCTGCACCCCAGGCAGGGCTACAGTTACCTCAGCAGTGTCCCTCAGCCCTGGGCCTCCAGGAGAGCCAGGGCAGAGGCAGGGGCCTCCCCTCCGAGAGATTTTCCCAAATGGCCTCCTGCATGGCAGGTGGAATGCCTGGGGGGCAGATGCCTCTAGGGCACCGCCCACCCTCTCAGGTGTGGCTGCAAAAAGGAGGATGACCAGGTCGAGTCCTGGGGGTCCTCAGTAGGAAGGATGCTTAAGGACCTTGTCAAGTGGAGGTACTCTGAGTACCTCTTATGCCCCCTCCGGCGTGTTTGGGGTGGGGGTGGGGAGCCCAGGGTGGTGCAGTGCCCTGGGCACAGGGGCGAGGTGTGTGGAGGACGGCTGGTGGGGGCTGTTCCTCGTCATGCTCCAGTGAACAGGAGTGCCTGCTGGGTTGCAGAGCAGGGGACTTCTCCAGCAGCTCTTTACCGCAAACAAAGCAAATTGGAAAAGCCCAGGAGTCACTACCAAGAGCCCTGCTCCCTGGACACTGCCACTCTGGCCTTGAGCAGAAGGCCCAAGACGTGAAGAGCGGAGGCCTTCCAGCAGCCCAGTGTGGGCTGCAGAACCTGCCTGGACACCGAGGGGCAGGGAAGTGGGGAGGAGGCGAAGGGGCCACAAGTGGCGTGACAGAAAACAGGGATTATTCCCCAAGAAGCTGGTTTGGCATCCCCCATGCCTCCAGGGGCACGGGGGGAAGCCAGAAGAGAGAGTGACAGGGGAATGGTCAGCAGAGAAACAGACCCGGAGGAGAGGGCAGTGTCAGCAGCTGGCCAGAGGCAGCGTTCCTCTGCCAGGAATGGATGGATGGCACCCCTGTCCTGCCCAATCCATCACAGTGCCACAGGGGGCCCGAGGGAGAGGAGCACAGACCAGAATCTCTTCGAGATTAGCGGTGACCAGGGCTAGGGACTCTGTTGTTGACGTCCAGGAGTTTCCCCTCAGGGGCAACAGTGTGCTTCCAGGGAATGGAACACTTTTTCCAGGGGTGCGTGGAATTGTGAAAATGCTTGGTTTGGCAAGGTGGCGTGGCAGCAGCTGAAAACATTTTAATCATGTATTTGGCAGGTGGCAGCACAGGATGGATCTTTCCAGCTGTTAGTTCATTGAATCTTCAAGACACCAAAATGTCGGTGTCATTACCCTGATTTGTACAGATGAGGGATCTGCGACTTGGAGTGTCGCCCTGACTCTCACTGTGACCCCGTGGCCGAGGCAGGAACCCCCCCAGGGCAGCTCTGGCTTGACTGTTTCTGGGCGACACTGCACAGATGGCTGCTGGGAGCCGCCCGGCTGGGGTCTGGCCACATCCCAAGCCGGGAGTGCTGCAGAAAGGGATGAACTGCCTCTGGCTGGCTTTCATCTCTGCGGGACAGGACGGGGCCCTGAGACTTCAGGAGGGAGTCAGCACTCAGTCCTCGGAAGTCTGAGGGCTGGCAGCAGGCCCAGCAGTGGCGTTTTCCTGGGAGCAGCCTCACGGGAGGGGCTGGCTCGGCTCTGTTGGAGCATGGACAAGGCGGGACCAGCAGAAATGGGCTGGGCCTTCACAGAGACACTGAAAAAGAAAAGCCTTTTGTGGGCATCCCTCCCCACTAGGCTGTCCCAGGGGCACTTCGGGGGATCGACCCTGCGGAGTTAACAGCAAGGTGAGGGCCGGCTCAGAAACGGGTCAGAGCGGTTACAAACTGCAGAGTCCCGAGTACTAGACTCCACATGTGTGTCCTCTTTTCAGCAGAGGACGTGATGGGCCTCTGCCAGCCCAGCCCCAGTCTGCCAGGAGCGAGTCCTCGACACCTCCCAGCTTCTGCAGGGACAAGGACTGGCGATGAATCTGGCCGCCCCGGTGATACAAAGCGGGCGGAGGGTTCCTAATGCCCTGACAGTGACTGTGGCTAAAAGCTAATTTTCCTGAGAGCACATTATAGGCTACGTATTGTGCTTACTATACATTAACTCCTTAAATCCTCAAATAATCCAATTAATGAATCCATTCGATAAAATCCATTAAGTACTTGCTGGGTACAAACTCAAGTCCCTGTCCTCATGTAACTTATGACCTAGGTCGGAACTATTACCCCATTTCAGAAATGAGAAAACTGAGGCCTTCTGAAGTTAACTCCCTTGCTCAGTCACTGACAGGACAGGGCTGACAACCCAGGTGATGTTTCCGGGCCAGGATGCGATTTTGCTACCAAACCCAGCACCACCCGTGCGGCAGACACTGCTGGTTGCCTCTGTAAAGCCATCTCATCTCTCTTCTCCCTGCTGGCGGAAACCCGGTGCATGTGGACGTGCGCTCTTCCCCTTCCCGTGTGATGGGGAAGGCCCCTCCCCAGCACCAGTCCCAGGGATGACGCCTAGTGTGGACCAGTTTCAGTAATGCCCTTCCTTTGGCCAGGGATGGGTGTGGCAACCCAGGGCATGCGACAGAATTGACCAAGAAATAAGAGGGAAGTTTGCCGGGAGGGTTTCGGGCAAGTTTTCTTGTGCTGCTCCAAGTTGTTGAGCTGGGAGCTGTGGGAGCCGTCTGCGTTGCCCAGGAGACCAGCCAGAGGACAAAGCCAGCACGCCGAGGACGGCAGAGCAGAAAGCTGGGACTGGGTCCTGCGTAAGGTGTGCAACGCCAGGCTGGCATCCTGTGAGACAGCAGACCTTACCCCTTCCAGTATTCTCAATTATTGTGTGATTACTTCCGCAGGTGAAAACTACCTAATACAAACCAGCTCCAATCCCTGTCATACCAGGACAGCTTCCAGGACACCCCAGCCCAGGGTGGCCCTCATGTCTGCCGCATGTCCTAACACACCTTTGGCTTCTGCTCATGGCTTACTGTGATATGTCCCTTGACTGACTGCCCTGTATATTGTCTTGGATTTTAACCCATAACATCCTGTTTCTTGAGCTAAGTTCTAAACTCCCTGAAGGGAGTCAGCATGCCTTATGTCTCTCTATCCTACTGGAGCCCCCGTAGAGCTCAATATATATTAGCTAATCTTCTTCAACACATTTCAAGAGATTATTTCCTGTCCTGGAGCGGGTAAAAGAGCACGTTTAAAGTAAAACAGGAGGCCCTGGCTGGTGTGGCTCAGTGGATTGAGTGCGAACGAAAGGGTCACGGTTCAATTCCCAGTCAGGGCACATGCCTGGGTGCAGGCCAGGTCCCCAGTAGGGGGCTCGAGAGGCAACCACACACTGATGTTTCTCTCTCTCCCTTCCCTTCTGTCTAAAAATAAATAATCTTAAAAATGAGAAAAATAAAAATAAAGTAAAACAGGAGGCAGCAGGTTGCAACTGGAGGCCTGAGTGAACGCAGTGGTTTGCACCAGCCCCACCTGTCTGAGCCGGCTGCTGCGGAGACAGGAATCTACCGCTTGCTACGAGCCAAGAAACGTTCATGCTTGGCAACCATACCGTGTTTTTAGTTCTCACAATGCCCTTTGGGGTAGGAACCGTCAGCATTAGTTTCCATATTAGCAGACTGACCTGCCGTGATCAAGCAGCTGGTAAGGAGCAGACATGGGATCTGAGTCTGGGTTTCCTAGTTCTTAAATCAAGTTCTTAGGGCTTCCTATGCCTCCCCTTTCCTATTAAACAGCGGCCACCTTTTATCCATTGGCTGAGGACAGGGATGTAGCAAAGCATAAAACAGAATAGTTTCGAAAGCCTCTACAAAGAAGTCTCAGGAAGACACAAAGTGTCTAGGATTTGAATGGGTTGAGTGGGCCCTGTTCCTCGAGGCAGGAATGTCTCTGGTAAGGGAGAAGAGAAAGGGGAGGAGATGCCAGCGTAGGTGGCAGAGAAGGGATCTGCACCCTGCTTCCCGCTGACGTGAGCAGGGAGACCCGGCCTGACCCCTCACAGCAGACGGAGCGGAGCCCGTCCTTCAGATGTCTGTGCTCTGACCACGGCAGTGCAGCTGCGGCTGGCTGTAAGCCACAGGAGGGCCTTTGCCTTTAAATGACCTTGAGACTGAAGACTAGGGACCAGATGGACCTTCGTGATAGCTTGGTGCTTGGTTCTTGGCTGAGCTTGAGACTGTCTTTACGTACAAATAAATATTTTGTTGCCTGAAGGTCGCTCCCAACAGACACACGGCGTTTTGCCTTATCCTTTAGGTGACAGAACACCGCACTTCTTTCCCTCACCTTAACTATGTCACAGACTTAGCTCTACTCTGTACTGTAAATCAATCCAAGACTGAGAGTCCAATCAAGTAGCTGGGATCCCAACGTACTTGAGAAGTTTCCAGAGAAATTTAGAGCATTTAAATGACATTTGGAACTAAATCAGTACAAGCATCTACAAGTACCTGTACCAAAAGCTTTAGTTCTCAGGACCCCGCAAAGTCGGCACCCGGTGTCCTCGTTTTGTAGAGGAAGGCTCTGGCTTAGAGTCACGTGTCCAGTGCCACACAGCCAGGAGTCGAGCCCCGGCATTCTGGTTTCTAGAGAGAGCATTTCCAACGACCATGCTAGTGTTTGGTGTGGTGCCATAGGCAGGGCGCCTCCTCAATACTGAGGAGGTTCTGGGCCTGTGGGGTTGATGCCCTGTAGTGTGAGCACTACATGCAAATTATATCTAGGGTGTAAGAGACACAGGTCTTGTCCCAAAGAGCTCATCTGACGTAAGGTAAGGCGTATACCTGTGCACCTGTCCTAGGCAACTAACAACGTAGCAGGGGACCGGTACGGGCAGGAGCGATGGGCTGCCCTCAGCGGACTGTACACCCGAGTCTTGACCGCTGGTCTACAGGTTGGTTCCTGGATGTGCCTGACTGGGTGAGTCCTGGGCAAATGGCTTCTTTGTCCGTCTAACGACGGGGTCCAGCTGACCAGTAAAGTCCCTCCCAGCAATGCTGGTTAACCTCTGTCCGCTCTGCCCAGCGTATGTCTCTGCCCATCTGACCCACTGGACTCACGGGGACTCCCTGACCCACTGTGCCACACACACTCACCCTCCACTGTCTCGTTTCCTAAACGATCCAATTTCACTGATGCTTCACATGTCATCCTTTTCATCATTTTATTACTTTATTCTAGTGTTACATTTCTTTTTCAATTTGTTTAAAAAATGCAATATCAAACAGGTAAATGGATACTCATACCATTTTAATGGGTATTTGTTTTAATGAAATTCCATCCTTGCTTTGCCAATTGCAGGACTGAAATAATTAAATAAAATACATCACGTGACCAGGTCGGTAAGATTAAACTACTTTGAAATTGCAGCACACGCTGATTCATGTAACTGTTTTAAATGAATGTGAGGCTGAATGAAACACGGGTGGGAAATAAAGTACACATTTTGATGGAATAAATAAACCTGTAAAAATAACATTTAATTTTGAAAAGAATAAACACAACAATGAAGTGTAGCGCAATGCAAGGTCAGCAGCCAATTACAACAGCAGGCTAGAGAAACACGCGCGGAGGACCCCACAGCCAGCCAGGAGCGGGTTTCCGCGCCAGCACACGCGGCGCGCAGGGCAAGCTCCTCCCCCTCACCGAGGCTCTCACGTAACTCGTTTTGTTAAACTCATGGCTGCTCCTTTCCAACATTTTAATTCCCTTGTTTTTGAGAACTATGTGCTAATTTCTGGGAGTATATAAAATAAATAGACACATAGTCCTTTGCTCATGAGGTTTGAAAACTAGCCGTTTGATTGGGCAACCACTGTTCCCCACGGAGAGAAATCTGAACTTACGGGACAATAGCGCTCAGCAGCGGAAAGTTTGCCGCCGGAGCCCCTAACGGAGCGAGATTATCAGAAGTACTACGCTCTGATGGGGAAAAGTAGGTGTTTATAGAGGTTCAGCCTAAGTTCATTACTGTTCGTTCCTTTCTCAAGCATACAATGTCAGTTTGTGGAAACTCAAGTTTTTAATACAAAAGCCATAAAATATATTTATTTTGAACAAGTTGAGTTTTAGATAATTCAATCCCTTGTTCGCAGACATAGGAAGTTGTAACAGTAGGAAGATGGTAATTTGAGAAAGCATATCTTGAATAGAAACATTACAGAACATTTGAACACACAAATTTTTAGCATACTAAAATCAGAAGTTTAGATATATTATCCTCAATGATTTAAAATTATTTGCAGGCTCACATTTCATTTCTAAATGAACCTACATTTTGCATTGGAAAAACTAGCATGTACTAAGCTTTTGTTTTTTAAATGCAGATAAGGGAGAAGATGACAAGCCACGGCCCGTATTCCTTAGCCTACATCATCCTGTGGACGTAAGAAAGTAATGCCCGTGATGTCAGAAATGCACGAATTAAAAAGTAAAAGCCTTCGTTCTTTCCTCACTCCACCATTATACCCTCTCCCCACTGGCAGTCACTTTTTCCTTTTTGGCATAAGCTGGGAAAATGTGGGGGACGCATCGTTCAAAGCCTAACTCAGGTCCTGCCACCTGGATGGCTCCTGCCACATTGGAAGACTGGCCCTCAGCAGCAGTGCCGAGGCGCCCCCGTCACAAAGGTGGCCTGATGTCACCCCTGCTGAGTGCCAGGACCCCGCTCTCCCAGGGCCTGACTGTCCTTTCCGACACAGTGAGCCCTGGAGGCGGGGAGGGTGACTGCAAACAGTGCTTCGTCTCCGACCACCAGTGTCAATGCAATGTTTCTTTAAGGTAGACAGCAGGAGACTTGATCAACGGAAAGAAATGATTATTTAAATTTAATAAAAATTGCCAACTCACCTAATAATGCACTAAATTTGCATTCCAGCTAATAATGAGTGCTTGCCTCCCCTTATCCTCAAACACAACTTTCAACTACTACGTGAATGACGAAAACTTCAGGTTTATATTGCATGTTTACAGGAAACAAAGCAAATCCCTGCCCATAGGAGCGTAAATTCTGGTAGTAGCACGCACGCGCGCACACACACACACACACACACTTTGGAATGAATGTGAGGCTCAATTAAACACATATGGGAAATAAAGTACACATTCTGATTAAATAAACTTGGAAAAAATTTAATTTTGAAAAGAGTAAACAGGACAACACTCACCCTCACACACACACTCACACACACACACTCACACACACGTGAGGTGGCTGAAAGGTGCCGCAGAGAAAATAAGGCAGGGTAAAGAGGAGAGAAAGTAATATCAGTGTGTGGGAGCAGCTATTTTGCACAGAAGGGCCAGGAAGGCCTCTCTGATGCAACGGGGATTTGAGAGACACCTGAAGAGCAGTGAGGGATAATCAATATGAGACCCAGAAAAGGGCATTCCAGGCAGGAGAAAGGGCAAACAGGCCGTAAAGAGAAAAACTAGCTGGCATGTTTGCGGGGCAGCAAGGAGGTGGGCAGCTGAGAGTGCCAGAGTGGGGTGAGTGAGGAAAGGAGGAGGCAGGGAGAGGTCAGGAGCAGCGGGTCGGGTCGGGTCGGGGCAGGTCCGAGATGATGGGAGGTCACAGGAGGGCTCGTGCATGCCTGGGAGGGGGAGGGGAGCAGAGACAGTTATGAGAACCGAGGCACTCCAAGCGAAAGATGATGCAAGCATGAGGGGGAAGCCCCCCAAACTGGAATTACCTTCTGGAGGACAGGCCTCCTGTGGCACACAGGCCCCCTCTGGGTGCGTGTTCTAGGAACCCGTCAGTGTCACTGTGCCAGCTGGCACTGTTGTCTCTGTTTGGCTTCAGTGAATTTTTTTTGGAAGACTTTCAACACATTTGCCCATTTCATGACAGGTGATTTATGAGCACGCCTGCCCACACTGCGCCGAGTGTTCAGCAGGTTTTGACCAAAAAATAGCACGACCCCTGTGACCCACCCTCCCTATTCACCCAATCTTGCCCCAGCAACATTTTTGTTTCCTGGGATGACAAAGTCCTCAAAGGGAGCTCTGGCTGGTGTGGCTCAGTGGACTGAGCGGGGCCTGCAAACCAAAAGGTCACCGGATTGATTCCCCGTCAGGACACATGCCTGGGTTGTGGGCCAGGCCCCCAGTTGGGGGCTTGGGAGAGGATGGATGTATCTCTCTCACATCCATGTTTCTCTCCCTCTCCTTCTCCCTTTCTTCCCTTCTTTCTAAAAAAATAAAAATAATCTTGAAAAAAAAAGCCCTCAAAGGGAAATGTTTTGCCCGATGTGGAAGAGGTGAAACAAAAAATGGCAGAAGCACTAAAACGCATTAAAATCGACAAGTTCAAAAACTGTGTTGAGCCCTGGCTGGTGTGGCTCAGTGGATCGCGTGCCAGCCTGCAAACCAAAGGGTCACTGGTTTGATTCCCCAACAGGGCACATGCCTGGGTTGCAGGCCAGGTCCCCAGTAGAGGACACTAGAGAGCCAACCACATATTGGTGCTTTTCTTTACTCTCTCCCTCCCGTCCCCTCTCTAAAAATAAATAAAATCTTAAAATACTTTGAAGGTGACCGAAGTTTAAACATGTTAAGAATAAATACATCATTTTTTATATTCAATAACTAAAACCTGGGTAAGAATAAATACATCATTTTTTATATTCAGTAACTAAAACCTGGGTTTTTTGGGGTCCCACCTCATATGTATTTATAAGTAATTTTTCCTACTTTGTTTTGTTTTTTGATAGGAGAGATAAGTGGCCGTGTTAGATTTTGTTGATCTATTATACTAATACAGCAATCTTCTGTTTATATCTTGGTTTAATGTCACATAGACAAAAAATTACAAAGTAATCTAATATTTTACATATTTTTTTGTATTAACATTTTTGATCTATCTGAAATTGTTTTGTGGATAAGCATTAAAAGGGGCAGAGGCCACTGCACCTGGCTATGATGTTTACTCATCGCACAAGAGCACCAGGCTGAGCGGGGCTGAAATCTGGCCAAGCTACGGTGCGCGCCCGGCCCCGAGTGCAACCGAGGAAGGGCCTCTCTCCAACCGCTGCAATCGTGCAGCACGGACCGACCAGTGCTGGCACCGGTGGTAGAGATCCAGCTCTAACCCACGGTCTCCACGGCAGTCATTAAATACCACGTCTTTCCCCACATTAACTTGAAATGCTGCTTTTATCGTATTCTGCTCATGGCTTCCTGGGTCTTTGGTGGAACCATGAACCTCATTAAGGTTGAGGTTTGTCTTATTAAAAAATTTTTCTTTACTGTACTTTCCTTACAAAGGGAACTTTTAATTTTAGGAGCCAGATTGGAAGCAAATTTTAACATATTAGAAAGAGTTGGTGCAGTTGGACAAATAATTTCTCATTTTCTGATACAACAGACAAGAACCACTTCTTTGCTGTCTTTGCTTAAAAACTTTACCTTAAACACAGTAAGACTCATTTCAGAGTCCTGCGCTAAGCCTCTGAAAGGCTTTCCTATCTATCTCGGGGTGACAGCTCCACAGTCTGAAGTCCTGCTGTTAAAGGAAAACTCTGGGCCTCGAGGTTCAGGCTTGGCGCCGGTTAGAGCGCTCCTCCCGGGGAGGGTTCTTCCGCTGGCCGTCTGTCACGGGGGGCGAAGCTTTGGGGCGACGGCAGATTAGCGGGCACACTGTGTGGGTGGTGAGGCACTCCGTGCTCCATGGTCTCTTTCAAACAGAAGTGAAAATCCTGCCTTTTCTCCTTTTTTTTTCTTCCTTCTAGGTCCATCACCATGCTACTCTACCTCAGTGAGAAAAGAATTCAGAAATCATTCGAAACTTCTGTAAAAAATCAGAGGCTCCTTTCTCCCAAGACAAACAAGCGTAAGAGAGGAGAGAAACACGGATGTGTCCCCGTTGTGGTTTTCTGCTGCGGCAGAGAGAAGACGTCACAGGTCCCCACCGGTCAGGCACTGCTCCCGCCCCCTGACCAAGGCCTGCAATTGGAGGGAGGGGAAGTGGGGGAGAGGCGGCACAACAGCTGCAGGTTCTCACATGAGTAGCTTCCTCAGATTCTCCCTTTCCTCGGAGCGGACTTTCAGAAATTAATCTTCCCCACGCCCACTGGTTCGTCAGACTTGCTGTCAAGGCTGCTGAGGAATTCACTAGATGGTAGCTAAGCTTATGTAAGAAAGAACCTAAATGTATTGTCCAGCCTCAGAGTAATGCCTTGTGTTAAAGCAGTAGATGGAAACACAGGGAGTGCAGGGGGGCTGCAGGGCTCAGTCACTAGACGATACAGATACATAGTTTTACATCTTCAGTTGTATGAGAAGCAAACATGAAAATGTTTGAGGAGTCATATTTTAGTTAAGAGCAAGAATTTCTGACTCGGTGCTTCAACTATATATGCTTAAATATTTTTAGTTGAGACACATTTAGAATTTTCTGCTTTCCAGAAATCTTAGAGCAGTAACAAGTGTGACAGCTAGAGCTTAAAAAAAAATCAGGCACCGGAATGGAGACATATATGAGAATTAAAAAAAAGATTTTATTTACTTATTTTTAGAGAGAGGGGAAGGCAGGGAGAAAGAGAGGGAGAGAAACATCAGTGTGTGGTTGCGTCTCGCGTGCTCCCTATTGGGACCCAGCCAGCAGCCCAGGCATGTGCCCTGACTGGGAATGGAACCAGCGACCCTGTGGTTCACAGGTCTGTGCTCAATCCACTGAGCCACAGCAGCCAGGGCCATATATGGTGATTCTGGTATTTAGATAGGAAGTAGATAATTTTCAGGGCCCCTTTATGCCAATTTCCTCCCCTATCCCCAAGGCCAGGGGTAGCTCATGCTTCCCTGTGGGGGCCCGAATACTTCATCTAGTCCTACTCTTTCAAGTTACCCCACACTTCAGTTATCTCTTTATTCTGACCTTCCGCGTCTTCAAATCTTCCAAATAACAAGACCCCTTTCTATTCCTTCATGTCTCCACCAAGTCATTCTGTGTGGAACACGGAGGTCATCAGTCCATTTCTAAAGGGTTGCTAAACCCCATTCAAACCGTTTCTTTTCCTTTCTAACAGCCATTGAAATAATCAGAGACCCAGCAGCAACAGAACCACTACACTATATAAATAGACCAAGGAACTTGGTGGATAAAAAATAAAAAACATTAAAATACATTGAGAACATATGTATTTCCTCAATGTATTGCCACTTGAAATTTAAGAAAATTTGGCCTGTGTAAATCGTTTTATCTACTTTTCAATCTAGACCACTTAGTTGAAGGTCAGGAACACCTGAAGGACGGTTAGCTACTCTGTCATGACCCTATCACAACAGTCCACATCTAGAATACGTACATTTCCATTGCACCATGGTTCCTGTCTACAAAAACCAGGCTATTTATCATCTTAGGTGGCAAGAAGTAGAAAAGATGGTAGAAGCACAAATTTAACAAATGCTATTTTATTATTTACTAAAATACATAGTGATGGTAAGGGTGCGCCTCACCAATTACAAAAAGGAAACGTACAGGGAAAGTAGAGGCAAATGCATTAAACAACAAGGTGCCATTCACATGGGGAGCACTCAGAACAGACAGTTCTTTGTGCCAGTCAGACAAGAACAAGGGCAGGCACACGCTGTGTGAAAAGTGCCAGTTACCTAGAAGTAGACCACCACCGAGAAGCAGACGAGTGTGGGCGGCGCATCCAAATGTGCCCTGAAGCAGATGGCAGCACACAGTGGTGTCTCCGACAGAACCAGGGTTCAGGCAGGGATCTGCGAGACACTTGACTGCCTATCTTGCTGGAAGAGCAAAGCCCCAGGACCGATCAGCTTCCCTACCTTCCATAAAGCTTTGTTCAGGTGGCTCTGGAATGTGGTGTCAAACACCCCATTCATTTCTGCTGCGAGTTCCCTCAGAACAGACACTGTGGACTCATCACTGGCATTCAGAATCCGCACAAAGAACTTACTCCACAATTCACCATCTTTTAGCCTAAAAATATATAAAACCATTTCCATCAAGATTAGGCATATAAAAGTTGAAATTCTTTCTGTGTTTAACTCAAGAAGTACACCTATGCATCAAGGTGATTTAAGGTAATGCCCAGAACTCTAGGGTTAGAGATCATTGAAGTAGTCCTTTGAAAGTCCAAGGTGAAACTTTAGGGGGAAAAAAAAAAAAAAGACGGACCATAGTGGGAAAAGCCATAATACAATGCACAAAAAGGGGACAAAATTCTCTCATCTGAATCTACACATTTCCTTTCTACTAAGATGCAGCCCTTCCCTTCTACAAATAGAAGAAAGATGAATGTTGTCTCCTCTGCTCTGACTGTCCTGAAGTCCGGGTCACCAGAGAGACCGCAGCCCCTCTCCGCTCACCCAGTGGTTTGTTCTCGCCACAGTCCTCAGAGAACGCAAAGCTTGACTGGAGCAACTCCCACTGAAGTCTGTGATGTTTGTACTTTTTTAAAATCAGAAATGCTTCAATTATTGTTAAGGCAGAGCTATCAGGAAACCCCAAACGACCCCACCAGTTTCTGTTTGTCAGACCCACCTAGGATCGCAAACAACTGGAGACCCCCGACTCTGGCCTACGTGCCTCACATGATATTTCAAACCTGCTTTTAAAGTGCACGTTAGAGACAAACAGACTGGCCAAACGCTGAGTCAGATGAAGAAAACAGTGTTATTCAATTGTTGGGAGGGGGAAATGGAGGAGAAGAGGTGTTAAATCTTCAACACTGAACTTTTTTTTTTTAAACCAAAGAACAGCCCTGGCTGGTGTGGCTGAGTGGATTGAGAGCTGCCCTGTGAACCGAAAGGTCACTGGTTCAATTCCCAGTCAGGGCACATACCTGGGTTGCGGGCCAGGTTCCTAGTTGGGGGCATGCAAGACGCAACCGATTAGTGTTTCTCTTGCACATCGATGTTTTCCTCCCTCTTTTTCTCCCTCCCTTCCCACTTCTAGAAAATAAATAAATCTTAGCCCTGGCTGGTGCAGCTCAGTGGATTCAGTGCCAGCCTGTGAACCAAAGGGTCACTGGTTCAAATTCCAGGCTAGGGCACGTGCCTGGGTTGCAGCCAAGTCAGGTCCCTGGAAGGACACGTGAGAGGCAACCACACACTGATGTTTCTCTTCCTCTCTTTCTCCTTCCCTTCCCCTCTGTCTAAAAATAAGTAAATAAAATCTTTAAAAAATTTTTAAAAATAAAGAAAATAAATAAATCTTAAAAAAAGAACTTATCAATAAGTGTTAGATTGGTAGACTTGTTCTGAGAAGTTATTAGCTCTGATAAACTAATGAAGAACATGGGATATGTACTAAGTCGAATGAGCAGGCTTGCGAGAGTACTAAAGTTCTGAGACCAAGCAGCTCTTATTAAGAGACCATTCACTTCTTCACCAAGGAGATTCAGTCCTCTGTTTTCATTCCATCCATCCATTAAATAAATAATAGCCTACAATAAGTATATAATTTAAAAATTTAACTCTCTTCAAGAGATGCTTAACCTTCGATAACAACAGCTATGAAAGAGGGATATAAGACTTAAAAGACCAGCCTTGGCCTTTAAGATAATTAAATCTTAAAAAAAAAAAAAAAAAAAAAAAAAAAAGACTAAGACCAATTGGTTAGAAAATTATTCTCATGAAATGTTTCTACTAACACTCTTAAATTAAGGGGCTTTAATACTACAATTGCAGTCTGTATGATAAATCTAGGTCCAGAATGATGTCCTGAAGTCTGAATTGCTTCTTATTTTTAATTACCAACTCCCTTGTCTTACACTAGGTGCTCCACTGATGCTCCAAAGAAACACTGGTGGAAATGAATGGATCGTGGCATTGGGACCAAGAAAACTGAGGCTGCCAAAGCAGCGAGAGCACCCGAGAGAAAGAGAAGATTGTCTGAGCAGGTAGAGACCCTGAAACCACTAATACTCACTCAGAGACATTTTGGCTAAGCCTCCAGAGGGACCCATCCCAGAGGACCTGCAGGTGCTCCTTGAACAGCAGTAAATGCGCTACATCTGCCACACCCAGCAGATCTACCTGGAACCACAGAAAGCACCGTCAGCTGAAATAGTTCTCTGCGACTATCGTGGCAGTTCATCTATGTAGGAAGTCGAGAGATGCTATAGTGATTAAGTTTATTTTACGACATATTACTTTAGTAGACCATTCCTTACCCTCACAGTAAAGGAAAAGCTCCCCAAGAAGTGATCAGTGGAGCCAACTCTAAGAATCACCCTGAAGAACAAAAGGTAACAGAAATCTCTGGACCATCAAATTCAAATTGGTGGACCCACTGCATTTGCATGGACTCCAGCTGTGATCCAAATGTGGTCCACACGATTAATTCAGGCTCATGCTACACATTCAGTCAGCAAATGCCGTATGTCCAGAGCTGAGTCAGAAAGCATTTGTGTAAATAACATAAAAACGCTCTATATTTGTCCTGATGTTATTTTCATTTTACATTATTTAATAGTCAATGGCCCTGATGAGTATAGAGCACACTGTCATCCTATTTTACAGAGAAGGTCACAGAACATGACTTATAAAAGACTGCCTGCATAAGTGGTAGAATTGGCTCGACACCCAGGCTACTGAGCTAGTCATGGGTCTGCACGTGTGTGTCTATTCTTTAGCGTTGAGACAAAAAACGGTACATTTTGCTTGAGTTGATGGTATTTGAAAACTAGGTCATCTATTCCAGGAGAGAAAACACCAGTAAACAGTAGCTCCCCTAGCTTATCTAGTTTAGAGAGCGATCAGGAAACCCTCCGCACATGCCCGCACATGCTCAGGCGTGCCCACACTCACCTGGCAGGGAGAAGAGCAGCTGGCCAGGATCTTTTGTCCTTCCAGGGTCTGCACCGTCCGAAAGCCGCTGAGGGTGAAAACGTCCAGCTGTGCTCTCAGGTCAACGCTGTAGGAAAAGTCCACTATGTTCAAAGCTTGATTGTTCTTTTCACAATCATAGAGATCGTAGATTCTAAACCAAAATTAAAGAGAAAGAGATAATAAAAATAGGCCATGAAAGAAGCTACAGAGATGGTCTTAAAAAAAAAAAAAAAGAAGAGGTTCTGTGTCTTAGCTATGGCAACAGCTCCCTCTAGTGGTTAGTCTTTAAAATGCACCTGTAAGAGCAGCGGCAGTGTCCATCCATCCGAGAAAGGAATGTCAAGATTATAGTTTAGTGACACAAAGTACTTACTGTATATCTAAACTATAGTCCATGGTCACCACAGAACATTTATCAAGTTTCCATATTATATAAAGGAAGTATTGGAAGTAGAGTGCATGCCTCTGTCTTACACTGTACATATAAAAGCAATGATTATACATACTGGTAAGAATTATGATAGAGGAAATTAAGCTTTTATAAGTGTCCTAGTCATTCTTGTTTACTATTACAAATTAGACTTTCCAAGTTTCCATTTTCATTCAGATTCCTCCCTTCCAGAGTTTAACTGAAAAAAACATAAAGCTGTTTTTTTGGTAAAGTGCTACCTACATTGAAATGTAAACTATACTGTTCCTATTAAACTAATACAAAATTCTACCTTTCTCTTATTTCAACTCTTACTTCCTAAAAACAAAAACAAAACAAAAAAACACAACTATGTAACACTAATGTACTATTAGCTGATTTTATTTTCCTTGGGTTTATTCCACGCAATAAAGCTACTTCACTCACAGAAGTGTAGGGACCACTTATGCGAGAGAAAGCAGTGGGCTAGTTTTGTGTTTCTTTGTCTCTGCGTCTCCCAGTTCCTCTCCTCAGGTCCCTGACCAACACTGCTGGCCAGTCCTCTATTCCCAAGCACAGGCTTTGACTAACCCCATCATACAAAGCACCCAGTGATCTATTTTACTTTAAAATTTATATTTACTCCCATTTTTCCTTGGTACAAGATGTGACCGCTCTTTTGGCCATCACAAAACTATAATTCTCAGATATTTTTAAACTTGCAAGAGGCAGGAAAATGTTTCTTAGGTTAATAAAAAGAAGCAGGTAGGTCTCTTCACTCTTGAACTGGCCACTCACTGTCGCCATGGACAAGGCATTCCTTTTTTTAAATCTTATTTTCCTCACGAAAAATATATAGGAACGTCACTAAATGACTTTGAAAAGTTCTTTTAATTACTTTTGAATCTGTATGAAATTTCCTACCAAATTTGCTAGGCGGTGACAAAAAGGCAACGCCCCCTTAACACTACGTGCTTCTCTGGAGTCACTGGTGACTGAGAAGGGATATCTAAAGACACAGCACGCAAACGCTCAACCCTTAAAAGGCTTAGAACATCCCTTTGCTCAAAATCTCCAACGTCCTCAGAACTCTAGCACTGTCCTCTGAACTTGCAGTGGTGTGCAACACATTGAAAATAGAAACTAGACCCAGGTTCTCACATTTGGAAACACGTGGCAGGATTTCTGGTGGTCACAATGGCTGGGGGAATCCATTTAACTGGGTGGAACAGAGATATAAAACATCCCCACATGCTTGGAGCAGAGCTGCACAAAGAACTGTATCATCTAAAATACCTTGCTGCCCTGGATGAGAAGTGCTGCTACATTATGCCTGGGGAAGGTGGAAGGATCCTGCTTTCTCAGGAAAGAAGTTGGGATGCTCCAGCTCTTTGAGTTATAATTGCAGGAATGCATTGAGGGCTCTTTTGATTTCCATGCCAACTATAATTCAGTCTTCTCTTACAGATTAAGTAATCAGGGGAAACAAAGAATGACGGAAGCTTCTTGTATACATCAGTGACCTCAGAGAGAGCTAACTGGTCACCGGAAGCTGGGGCAGACACAGGGCTGGGGGAGACAGATGCTTTACACCGGACTGCTGTACTCAAACACCATGAGACCAGCAGCCGCTACAAGGGTGTACTGGTCCTCCACTCCTTTTCATGAAACGAAAACTGTGGGCTATGCCTTCCTTGTCCATGCTTTAATTTGTTCTTCTTTTAAAGAATAATTTATTTTACTGCTCTTTATTAAATGTATTGGGGTGACACTGATTCACAAATCCATCCAGGTTTCAAGTGTACAAGTCGATAAAACATCACCTGCACACCGCATTGTGCATCCGTCACCCCAAGCAATGTCTCTTCCCACCTCCGTTTCCCCCACTTTGCCCAGCTTCATCCACCCCACCCCTCAATCCCCTTTCCCTCTGGCTATCACCACACTGTTGTCTTTGTCTGTGTGTTATACATACGCTGTTGTTTTCTTGCCCCTTAATCCTTCCACCTTTCACCCAGCCCCTCCACCCCTTCCCTCTGACACTGTCAATCTATTCATGTGTCCATGCCTCTGCTTATATTTTGTTCATCAGTTTATTTTGTTCATTAGATTCCACATGTAAGTAGACCATATGGGATTTGTTCTCTCTGATTGGTTTCTTTGACCTAGCATAATAATCTCTAGGTCCATCCATGCTGTTGCAAAAGGTAAAATTTCCTTTTTGGGGGCCGAGTAGTATTCCACTGTGTAAATGTACATTCCTTCATGTGTTCTATATTTTCTCCGTTCTTAAGTATTTGGGCTTTCTCATTTCCTGCTCTGTGCTTACCCCTTGACCCTGATGGCTAAGTTGGGTTTAATTTGAACAGTAAGCCCCTTTCCTTGGCATAGTTTGCATCTGTACTTTGGTTTCACCCATTCCCCCCACAACTACCTTAATTTGGCCTGACTGAAGCTTTGGTCTGTGAAACTAAGCAGTGCCTCGGTTCCGCCCAATCTGCACCGGTCCACTGGAAGGCGGATCAGACTGTCTCCCTTCCCCTAACATTATTTTACACTTCTTCTTGACAGGAATCACTGCAATACTGAGTGAGTAATTCTTTCTTCTGAATTAACATATTTCCAAAATGTCTTTTTTTCTTTGGATTCTTTTAAACTATTCCCAGTGATTATTGCCTTTTAGGTAGCAAATATTCTCTTAACACACTAGTTGGTCAATGTGACATTTGTCAAAAGGCAGAAGGAAATGACAACTATCCGTGTTTTAAGAGAAAGCTAAGAGAAACATTAAAAGAAAGAAAAGAACCAACCTGTTTCGAAAAATCAGACTCCTTGGACTCAAGTCACCGTGGACTATCTCTGCTTTGTGTAGTTTCTCCACTATTGTCAAAAGGTTATAGACAATCAGCACTGTTATTTCACGGGTAATAAATTCACTGTGTTGAAAAAGATCCTGCAGATAGAAGGACAAACAAACTCACTACTTAAGTTAGAGCAACCGCACTTGCTCTCAATACCTTGCTCACTGCCCCTTCGTCTCTTCCTTGCTGTTCTCCAGCGGAACGGGCCCCTGTGCCAGAGGGGCCTTCGCCTCAGTCTGAACGACACTGCTCTTCTGAGACACCCTGTGAGGGTGTCGTGAAATAACGGGTGGTGAGCGTCACGGATGGACCTGGCCCACAGAATGTGCTCTACAAATGGTAGCTTTTAAATACCCCCATTCCTACCATTTTAGAGAATTCATATTATAATCAAAATATTCAGCAAAAACCTTCTTAAGAACACTCCAAAGAATAAAATGTTGTATTGTCTTTGGGTTCTAAAAATAATCCAGTGGGTACATAAAACAAGAGTGTCAAAAACAGACCTTTCAACCTCTGGTCCCCACTCCTTACAAAAGGAGTTTGGAAGTTGCCATTCTGTCTTATCAAGTAAAAACTGAGTGACTCTTCTAGGATCTGGAAGCACAGATCCACACTTCTATGAGCCTTTTTTTTACCTCTAAGAGCTATATACCAGGTTCTCACAGTAAATATTGGGAAAAAATTCCTCTCATGCTTCTGGCAGGAGGAGGAGAAAAGAAACCATTTTGAAATAGTCTAGGGTGTTCTTTTCTTTCTTTTTTTGGAAGATTTCATTTATTATTTTTTTTTAAGAGAGAGGGGAAGAGAGGGAGAAAGAGAGGGAAAGAAACATCCATGTGTGTTTGCCTCTCACACACCCCCTACCGGGGACCTGGCCCGCAACCCAGGCGTGTGCACTGACTGGAAATCGAACCGGCGACCCTTTGGTTCACAGGCCAGCATTCGATCCACTGAGCACACCAGCCAGGGCCAGTATGCTGTTCTTAACAGGGTCTGCCCTCAGGGGAAACTAGTTAAACAGGTTCTACCTGACCTGGGGAAAAGAAACCCCCAGCTCCAGCTGGTTATAGCTATCCTGTTCCACATGAGGGGCGCTGGAGGAGGGGACTGAGAAACACTTATCAAGTTCACAGTCCAGAGGCATAGGTTCACTAAAAAATAACATAAATCACAGGACTACATAATGCTTCCTCTCCCCTCGCACCTTATCACTACATTACTAAGGGTCTATTTATAGCAGTTCCTTTTACCAAGTACATTGTGTCTGGCTACCAAGAAAAAAATTACAAGGAATACTAAAAGGCAAAAAACAAAATGTGAAGAGACAGACCAAGCATCAAACCAGACGTGGCAGAGAAGTTGGAATTATCTGACCAGGAATTTTAAAACCAGAGGGACCATGAGCTGAGGATGATCTCAGATGACTGGGTCACTGTGCTGCTACCCACTTCTGTGTATGTCTGAACACAGACATCATAAAAAGTTAAGAGATTCTTGGTAAAAATAACTTGGGAAAAGAAAATGATCGATGCTTTTCATTTATAATGAATTGGTCTATTTCTAGAAGATTAACAAGAATTTTGTTCCAAATCCTTTTGCTAAATGAAGCACAAACCTCTCTACACGAGGACTGGAGATGATATTTTTAGATTGTTACAGACCTGAAGGGTGAAGCAGTCCGTGTACTGGTGCCAAACAACACAGCCGTCCTGGTACTGATAATAGCTGCACAGATGATCGCACTCTTCCTTCAAACGTTCTTTCAACTTCAGGTTGATGTAAAAGTCCCAGGGGACAGTTTGAGAAGACACCTGTAAGAAATTATGTTTTAAAAATAAGAGCAGTTGGAATCTATGTTTATGGTTGGCAGATTAAAAACATTCCCTCCAGCCTCTCCAATACCCCAATAGAAATAACAGTAAAGGGATATTTCTTTAAAGCATAAATGTATAATGAAGGACACAGCATCAGCAAATTCTGGAAGCTGAAAAGAACAATAAGAGACAACAATCCACTTGGCAGACCCAAGGACAGCTGATTCTAGCAACAGAGCAAGCTGAGAGCAACCAAATTTATGATAAAAGACCGTCTCCCTATAGTACAAAACTGGTGGCACCAATTAGCTATAGGAGGGTGAAGACAGAGCTACACCAGGACAGGCTGAACTGCTGAAGAGGAAGTTAGATCCCAGATTCTCCCTCTTCCTCTTGTAACCTAGCCTAGCAACTGCTTTTCCCCCAGAACACCAGAAGTTTATTCCTAGAGAGGACAAAACAGAAAGACTCTGGGTTAGAGGACACCAGGCACTCTTGAGGTTGGGAATACCACATGGACAAGAGAAGTAAGTTTATATATCAAACACTGAGATGACTTCCTTCTCCTCTACTCTCCAGACTGATTTCCCCACTCAGCTTTCCAGGAATAGCAGCCAGGATTATATGCCCCAGGCAGGAAATTAGAGAAGTTTTCTCTGAGGGATCTGATCAGTTCAAGAGAAAAGATCTAAAGATCTAATAGGTAGAATAGAAAATGGCCAAGCAAGATCATCCTACAGTGAGCCCCACGGCTGTCAAGTTCCCTTCCACACGCAGAGCTTTCCATTGGCTTTCAGAGCCCACACTGAAATAGGAATCGAGCACGCAAGACTTGGAAGCCAGAGACCAAAACAGACAAAAGGAAATAGACAACAAAGGAAGAAAAAATTAAAGCATCATTAATATACTCAGAGAGATAAGGAATATGCAACCTTTGAAATGAAGAGAATGCTACAAAGAAAATTCTGAGAATAAAGAGCTCTTGCAAATTAAATACATGACAAAGAAATAAAAAACCTGGTAAAAAGACGGAAAATAAAGTTGACAAAACATTCCAGAAAGTAAAAAAGACAGAGATAGAAAATAGGAGAAAGAAGATAAGATTTTTGAAGATCAGTCCAGGAGATCTCATATCCTAATAAATGGAGTTCTGAAATGAGAGAACAAAGACTGAGGGGAAGAAAAATTTTATTCTTTGAAGAAAATTTCTCAGAACTGAGGAGTTCAGATTGAAATGAGGAGTTCAGATGGCCATCAGGTGCCTAGCACATGGGTAACAAAAGACTTGTACCAAAGCATGTAATTGTGAAATTCTGGACAACTGGGCTGAGTCCTCCTACAAGGACTCAGAGAGGGGAAAAATAATCTCTCACAAAGAATGGCAAGACTTTACGAGCAAGATCAGAAGTCAAAAGATAATAGCACACATCTTCAAAAGTCTAAGGAAAAGGCATTTTAAACCTTGAATTCTAACATCCGATCAAACTACTAATCAAGTAAAGAAGTGGAATGAGGAATTTTCTGAATGGAAGATGTCAGAAAACTTACATCTCCTGCACCCCTTCTCAGGAAGCTACTACAACATGAGGGCTTCAACCAAGAACGAAGAAAAAAATGGAATCCAATATAACTAGGCATCCAATATAAGAAAGAGGTCACGTGAATCTCTAGGATGGCGGTGAATGAAATTTTCAAAATAATACTCTTATGTGTGTGTGCAACTGAAGGCTAGAATGTAATTGGTCCATGCAAGAGCAAGCCAGAAAATTTCAGATTTCCTCAAGAAGATAAAATTATAGGAGTAGTTAGTATGTATGGACACATTGAGAGACCTCTACAATAGCTTCTTATTTCTGGTATCTGATCCTGGCACATAACGATGAGTGACTTCTTGAAGCATCAGTGACTTTCTGTAAGAAGCTTACAGTCTGTTCGGAGGACCTGATGGTACTGTGGAGCCAGTTATTGCTTCAACCCACATTACTGACAAGGTAACTGTAATGACAAGGAATCAGTCCCACCTTTATTAAGGTTAATTCTGCAGAGTTCCTTGGTGTCACCCAGAATAATTTGTAATCTTCACATATTAGGTATTCTTGTTTAATGCAATAATCTTCATTACCTGCTGGGAAGGTTTGATGCCATTTAAAAACCATTGGAATATAGTATAGGTCCCTCGCTTCTACTCCCTGGTTCAAGGGCTAACAGCACTACCTATTTGCCAGTTAGTAGCAGCCAGAATACTTTTCAAAATCACTTGTTAAACACTGAAAGAACACATAATTCCTATTGTTACTGGGACAAGAACTTATCAATGTGTCAACTTCTATGATTCTGCTTCTTACAATCTAGAAATATTTATTGGCCAAAAGCATTAAGCTTAAGTACAAACAATCACTTTGTATACTGTCATACACAAAAAGACATGCATTTAATGGTACTTACCTAACTCAATTTCCTTCTCTATTTCCAACTCTGGCATTGATCTATCTTCTACAAAAAGCTCTGCAGAAGCACTCAGCTCTGGTTGGGATTTTAGTAGTTGTCCACGATACTGTGAACACCAGGGTGACTGAATGGGGTTTTCTGGAGGGGGGGGGGGCAGTTGTAAAAAAAGCCAAACAGACAGACAAAACATCACCCAGAAAGCCTAAAATGAGTACTATAACAGAGGGGATAAAAACAAGATTACGTGATTAATACCGATAACCTAACAACACTTTTGCATCTCAGGCCTCTATGATATTATGCTCAGTCAGTGCTAATACATTTTAGAAATTTCAGTTTATGGGAACTTTTCTAGAAAAGAAGCACATGGCTCGGTTTGCTGAGATAAACGAGTGCTCACTAGATATGGATGCGATGTCTGCGTACCAGTGGTACGTATGCACTTACCTGCAGCCTCATTAGTAAGCTCCAGCTTCTCAGGAATTTGAAGACATTTGATGGAGGAGGTGCTTACAACTGAGGCCGAAGATCCAGACAACCCAGAGGAGTGTGTGGCCTCACCGCTGTCTTCAATAATTGGGCTAGAAGAATAACAAATAAGTCAGTCCTGTCAATTCACCTGTTGTAATTTTACTTGATATTCAACAGTCCCATTTTCAAAGGCCATTATCTCCCTGTGACAGAAACAGATTCATAATCAGCACCCAGGTGACTTCATCTACCCTGGTCGACAAGCAACACCTAGCATTATATTTCTCAGCTTACGGCTCATTACCCAATCTATAGCAAATGCCAATTCTATATCTGTTCCAAACTATTAAGAAAACTGACTAAGACACTAGCCTTCTGTTTATCCCTTCTCTGAACTTCTTACTCTGCAGTAAGAAAGGGGAAAGGGTCAAGAAAGAAAGGGGGACAGCAACATCACTCAAGGTGAGTGCATGCTAACAAATGTGATAAAAAGTTGGTGGAAAAAAAGTTTGAAAATGCAGTTTAAAAGCACAAATTGGCAAACTTAAGAGTATTCCTCAAGCTGGAATAAGTTTGTTTAGATTAGCTGACTTTTAAATATGGCTAGATCATAAGGCTCAGTCCCTGGCTCTCTATGCGATTCCTTCATACCTACTTTTTGTTCATTTCCAACTCTTTATCAAAAGATACTTTAAAAAATACAACTGTAACTGCCTAATTGAAAATAGTATTAAGTTATTTTACCATTATTTTAAATTTATATTAAAGGAAAAATAAATGCCTTCTCTCTCCCAGTCAGGTATACACCATAATCCCCCTGGGCCTCTTAATCTCATAGCCATCAAAATGTACTTTTCCAACCCTCATATTCAAATCAGTTACTAAATTCCATTGACATCTTACTTGGGGCAGCCCTACTGTCATGTAAAGCACTTAGCACTGTACCTGGCAGGTAGTAAGAGCTTGATAATTAATTGCTACAACTGATCAGCACACACAATAAGAGCATTTAAAAAATCTGGTCTGTGCAACCTATAATCACCAGTCACCTCAGCTTCTTGGTGCTGAGAGTTGGATTATAGACAGTGCCACCAGCAGTCAGCTGGTCCTCAGAGGTCTTCCCACCGAGATCCTCTTCCTGCAATAGTCTCTCTGGATCAGAAGGATCCTTCAAGGGTATTATCTCATGAAAAGGAGTCGATACAAAACGAGCAGCTCGAGCAAAGTCACAAGTGTCTTCTGGGTTAGGACAAATAGTTACATTCCTGAAACCTGTGATAATAGCATCCTCACTCAAGGGCTCAATTCCCGTAAATTCATCCTGAAATTAAAACCATGTAAAGTTTAGCTGCAATATTTCAATAAGAATATGGATGCCCTATCTTTTTTACTTAGAGACATATGTTAACTAAGTGATTTTTAAAACAAGGCACAGAAGAAGCATATCAGAATCTCTAAGGAGATAGAACTTTTAAAAGCATTATCATAATATTTGAGGAACAAGGTTTTGTATCATGAAAGTAGCAAACTACATTTCATCAAAATTACATTGTGAGGATTCTCTACACAAAGGAAAAGCACTGAACAATGTCTTTTTCATGACAATTTCACTTAAAAACTAGAGAACTAATATCATTTTTCATCTTGTTTTGGCCTAGAAAACGTTCTGATAATCTGCTATCCTCCTACCTTTTAAGTCATCTTCTATACCAAATATTTAATTTTTATTTCATTTCTTTAAAAAAAAAGATCTTATTTACTTATTTTTAGAGAAAGGGTAGGAGAAAGAGAGGGAGAGAAACATCAATGTGTGGTTTCCTCTCACACGCCCCCAACTTGGGGCCCTGGCTCACAACCCAGGCATGTGCCCTGACTGGGAATCAAATCGGCAACCCTTTCGTTTGCAGGCCAGCACTCAACCCACTGAGCCACACCAGCCAGAGCTTCAGTTCATTTCTTAAAGGTAATTCACAATCATGGTAGAAAATATGTAAAACAAAATATACAGTATAAAAAAATTTAAAATGTCTTTGTCTTAAAAAGTAATACATATAGCCCTGACCAGGTAGCTTAGTTGGTCAGAGCATCATCCTGATACACCACTGTGGCAGGTTCAATCCTCGGTCAGAGCACATGTGAGAGTCAGACAATGAGTGCATGAATAAGTGGAACCTCAAATCCATGTTTTTTTCTCTCTCCCTCCCTTCTTCCCTCTCTCTCTAAAATCAATCAATGAAAATTAAAAAAGTAAAAGTAATACATATACATGGTTTTTAAAAATCAACTAGTTTAAAAGGACATATAATGAAAAACTCTCCCTCTTGCACTTGACCCCTCCTCTCCCCTTCAATTATCACTCCTGGAGGCAACTACTGTTGCTATATATATATATATATATATATATATATATATATATATACACACATATATATATATATATGGTATGATACATGAACAAGCATATTCTATGCATTAAAAAAAGTATCTTAAAACAAGTGAAATATATGCTAGTACAGTTGACCTTTGAACAACTCAGGGTTTATTTTTAGGGAGCCAACTCCCTCCCCCTGCACAGTTGAAAATCCTTGGATAACTTTTGACTCCCCCAAAACTTAACTTACAAGCTGTCCTCTAGTACTGTGCAAGATCTGACCCAGGAGCCCCCTGCCAGAAGCTCAAACCCCTTATGTAAACTGGCACAGAACAAAACGCACACTTGGCCCTCCCAATCTGCATGTTCCCAACCACGGATGACAATTACGGCTCGGTGGGTTGAATCACGGATGTGAAACCTGGGGAAGTGGAAGAGCCACAGCACAATGAAAAGAAGTCCACGTATAAGTGGACCCACGCAGTTCAAACTCATGTTGTTCTAGGGTCAACTGTATTATTCTTTCTCATATTTTTAGTATATTTTTCTGTGCTATTAAAAATTCTTTAAAAACAATGTGGCCACACTGTGGATCTATCAGAAGTCAACTAATTTTTTTAGGTCATTCCATTTTTTATTTTAAATATCCTTGTACATTTACATCTTTGGGAATATTTCAGGAATCCCAAGGAAGTAAGGAAATTATCCCTTAATTTCTTTTTTTTTTAAAGATTTTATTTATTTATTTATTTTTTTAGAGAGGGAAGGGAGGGAGAAAGAGAGAGAGATAGAAACATCAATGTGTGGTTGCTGGGGGACATGGCCTGCAACCTAGGCATGTGCCCTGACTGGGAATCGAACCTGTGATGCCTGGTTCGCAGCCCACGCTCAATCCACTGAGCTACACCAGCCAGGGCTAATTTCTTAAGAATAATTCCTACAAGTAGAATTATCAGGTCAAAAGGTTATGAATGCTGCCCAGAATGGTGTGGCTAAGTGGTTGAGTGCTGGCCTGCAAATCAAAGGGTCGCTGGTTCAATTCCCAGTCAGGACACATACCTGGGTTTCAAGCCAGGTCACCAGTAGGGGGTGCGCAAGAGGCAACCACACATCGATGTTTCTCTCCCTCTCTTTCTCTCTCCCTACCCTTCTCTAAAAAATAAATAAAATCTTAAAAAAAAAAAAAAAGGTTGTGAATGCTAAGGTTCTTTATACATACTGCCTGGTTGCCCTCAGGAAGATTGTACCTCTTTAAACATTTACCTGTTGTATACAAAAGTGCCTATTTCATTTAACCCTTCTGCATACTAGATATTAATTTTCTAGGTTATTAATTTGCCATATACTTTAAATCTGACAACATTAGTAAGTAGAGGTAAGAGGTACATCTAGAAGAAATAATAAATGTGGCTAAAATTATAAAATTAAAGTAAAATAGGTATCTATAGTCTAGGAATATATTTTATGCAAATACTACTTATGGCACTTTAGCCATTTGAAGTATGATTTTTTTAGAGGGAAAAATTATGATAAGTACCTATTAACAAAATTTAAGTAACATGTTTAAAACCAAAAAACTAAATTAAGATTGACTCTTTTAATAATTCAGCCCATTTTTGAACACCTGAACATAGAACTACTACCTCAAAATCCAGACTATCATTATGTTCTCTGGCGGTATTCTCAGGAACACAGTACATAACTGATTACCCTTTGACATTGTTATCTTCTGAAAGCAGTCAGTAGACTAGCAGAATTATCTGGTAAAGTATTTAAAACAATATATGCTTGTATTGTCACCCCAATAAATCCAATAAAAACTATTTTTCAAAAAATAAATGCTTGGATATCACCCCTGGAAATCACAATTCAATACAGCTAGAATGTGGCCTGAACACCTATAGTTGGCTCCCTAGGTTCTTCTGGTTGCTGGAAATTTTCTAATCTTGATCTAGGTGGAGATTGCATGGATATTCACACACATACAATCTCATGTAGCTGGACAATTAAATTTGTAGTTTATTGGATGTAAAATACAAGGCCTGTCTGGAAAAAGTCCAGCCAATTTTAGTATAACAAGAATGGTTTGTGCAACACTGATGTAACCTGGCAGCCAAGGAGAGTGGACTGGAATGTGCATGCGTGAACAATGACAACTTCACTGTACTAGTCAGTGGGGGAGGTAGACACCATTGAGTGAGCATGTGCACTGTGTGGCTGTTTTCATTCAAAACGACTAAGTGAGTGCAATGAATCTGCATCAATTTGCATTAAGTTTGAACATTCCTCCAAGGAAACTAATCTGATGATTCAGAAGGCCACAGCTATAGGCAACTGGTGATTAGCAGCTTTATCAAAATAACATGCACACTCATGCATCACATCTTGTGCAGAGATTTTTGGTGAAACATCAAATCACCCAGATGACTCAGCCCCTCTACAGCCCAGATTTGGTGCCCTGAGACTTCAGGCTTTCCCTAAAACTAAAATCACCTTTGAAAGGGAAGGCATTTCAGACTGTTGATGAGATTCAGGAAAATACTACAGTGCAGCTGATGGTGACTGGGAGAACTGTGTGAGGTCCCAAGGTGTCTACTTTGAAGGGGACAGAGGTGTCATTGTCCTATGTACAATGTTTCTTGTATCTTCTTTAACAAATGTCTCCATTTTTCATATTACATGGCTGGATATCTTCTGGACAGACCTTGTATTCCATGTTCTTCAACCTCACAACAGATTTCCAGATGCTGGCTTGAAGAGAATGATAACTTCTTCCTTAAAACTTCAAGACTTGAATTTTTATGAGAGGTCTTTTTACCCTAAGCATTATCATGTCATTTGTCCACAGTGGTTAAAATAGAACGTTGCCCTGGCTCGTGTGGCTCAATGGATTGACTAGTGGACTTTGAACCAAAGGGTCGCCAGTTCGATTCCCAGTCATGGCACATGCCTGGGTTGCGGGCCATCCCTGGTTCGGCACCTGCAAGAGGCAACCAATCGATGTGTCCCTCACATATTAGTGTTTCTCTTCCTCTTTCTCCCTCCCTTCCCCTCTCTCTAAAAATAAATAAGTAAAATCTTTGAAAAAATTTAAAACAGGACATTACTAAAGTCAAAGGGTTGGTCTACATGACTCTTCCATTGCCACAAAAAATCATTTTATATAAAAAGAACAAAGATTCTTTGTAATGTTAGTTTAAAAAGGGAAAGTGCTAAAGGCTTTTAAGAAAGTGATTTTTTCCCCCACTTAAAAAATTGAGAGCCCTGACTGGTGAGTGCTGGCTTGCAAACCAAAGGGTCACTGGTTGGATTCCCAGTCAGGGCGCAGGCCTGGGTTGTGGGCCAGGTCCCTGGTTGGGGGCCTGCAGAAGGCAACCTATCGATGTATTTCTCACATATTGGTGTTTCTCCCTCCTTTCCACTCTCTCTAAACAGAAATAAAATCTTTTAAAAAATTGAGATATAATTATATAATTTAAACTTTCAAAAAATTCGCCTTTTGAAAGTGAACGTTTCCGTGGATTTTAGCACACTCACAAGGTTGTACAATCATCACCACTATCTAACTCCAGAATGTAGCCGCCCCCCTCCCCCCAAATCCATACCCATTAGCAGTCAGTCTCTAACTCTTACAATCTCTAACCTCCTGAAAATCCCTAATCTAGTTTCCATTTTTATGGATTTGCCTTTTCTGGACATTTCATGAAAATGGGACCATATACTATGTGGTCTTTGGTGGTTAGCTTCATTCTCTTAGCAAAGTGTTTCCAGGGTCCATCCATGTGGTAAGATGTATCAGTACCTCTTTCAATTTTATGCCTGAGTAATAGTTCACTGTATGGATATATAACATTTTACTTAACCATGTACCAGATGATAGAGATTGGGTTGTTCCTACTCTTTGGTTATTATGAATAATGCTATGAATATTCATGTACAAGTTTTTTTGTGTGAACATATGTTTTTAATTCTCTTGGATATAAATCTAGGAGGGATTTTCTGGTTATATGGTTACTCTATGTTCAACATTTTGAAGAACTGCCAAACTATTCTCCAAAGTGGCTGCACCATTTTATATTCCTACCAGCAGTGCATAAAGGTACTAATTTCTCAATATCCTCACCAACACCTGTTATGTTCTGTCTTTTTGATACAGCCATTCTAGTGTCTGTGAAGCAGTATCTCACTGTGGTTTTGATTTGCATTAGTCTGATGACTAATGGTGTCGAGCATCTTTTCATGCGCTTATTTCAAGTCAATAATGTTCACCTGAACGCTAAACTATTTGAGGATCGAGTGAAACAATCCACTAGTCTATTATATTAACTTAGGAATCCTGTTCCTCCTTACACAAACATCTGGAGATACATCCTCACTTGAGGTGATGCTCTCTGAAGTTTTGAGAACTGCAAGGGGTCTTCGTTGGACTAAAACCCGTGAGGGATCTGCAGGAGGACTGGAAAAAGACACACTCCATTTAGCAAATTTTCTTCTATTGACATAGATAACAGTAATCTCTCATTTACAAAAACAGAAAACTTTCAAGTTCAAAATGAAACAAAAACTTCAAACCTGATACTCTTTTTTTCTGAAGGAAACTCATCAAAAATGGAGAAAGGTATACTGGAACCTAGAGAAAAACAGATTGGATTTATACTCAAGAGTAAATGCTCTATTCTTCAAGACAACTAGTCAATTAATATTTTGCCTTGTTTGAAAGCAGAAAGGCAATTTGTTTGCTTTTTATAATGAATAATTGCAAATGTATAAAGGAAAAAGTCATTTAACAGTAACTATCGAAACACGGAGGACCTTGCGTGTCTCTGTCCCCCGTCACCACTACTCCCCAGATGCAGCCCAGCTCCAGGTTATTCTGATGCAAATCCAAGACACTGTAATTCCCTCTATGAATACTTCAGTATATATTGCTACAGAGAGGCTCTTTAAAAAAGCATGATCTCAAAATGTGATCATACCTATAGGATTAATAATTTCTGAATATCAAATATCCAGGCAGCCAGATTCCCATTTTACCATAATTTTTTAGAAAGTTTGAACTGGGCATGGAGGGTAAAATTCATGTATTGTGGCTGATAAAAATGTCTCTGAAATAGCTTTTATCCCATTGAATTCTTTTAAAATAATATTTTGTTGAAGAAACTGGGTTGTTTGCCGCATGATGCTAAATTTTTTTGCCAACCACACCCTCCATGATTTTGTTTCCTATAATTTGGTGGTTGGAATTAGAGATTTAATCAGATTCAATTCAATGTTTTTTTAAAAACTACTTATAGTGGATATTCATGTTATCACTTTAACATGTTACTAAACAGAAAAGAGAACAAATTTGAATATAAAATAACCTTAGCTTTAACCTTTTTTCTTTGTTCCAAAAACCACTTTCCAGTCTTAGCTGCTGGATACTATAGATATGCTTAGCTTAGTATACACTAACTAAAGTGGAAGATTATTTGGTAGTCAGTATAAATTTAAATTTACATTTAAACCAATTATTTCAAAACCCTGAGGAATCTTTTTTTTTTTTAAAGATTTTATTTATTTATTTATTTTTTTAGAGAGGGAAGGGAGGGAGAAAGAGAGATAGAAACATCAATGTGTGGTTGCTGGGGGACATGGCCTGCAACCTAGGCATGTGCCCTGACTGAGAATCGAACCTGTGGTGCCTGGTTCACAGCCCTCGCTCAATCCACTGAGCTACACCAGCCAGGGCACCCTGAGGAATCTTACAAAAAGTCTTCCAAATGTCTATCTTATCTTGAATCACATACTTATAACTGAATTCCATGATTTAAAGATACAGTAAGAACCTTAGTCCCCTCTCTGCCTTCTTTCGACTCCCTTTACAGTAATTAAGAAATATATTTACCACATGTTACATAATGCATGGGTTATCAGCAAGTTCTTCATGACATTATAAACTACAACTCACCTTTAGCGTGAGGTTGTTCTTGCCAAACGTTTTCTGCAAGTGAAGTTCCCCTGTAAAGAAACTTGTTTAAAAATATATGCTTAGTATCCACAGAATTACTTAGTTCTTAAAAGTCCAAGAGGCTTTTTATTAAATATAATCTTCACTCTGAGATACAGAAAATATTCTAGTATTGTAAATCCAAATTCTTTAATAAGATGGAACCTTTAGTCATTAAAATTGTTGTAGAAATATGTTAGATAGTAGAAGTTACATTAACAGTATAAGTAGATTAAAGTAGATTACAAAATGGTAAACTCTCATTTTTATATAACAAAACAAAAATAGAACACATAAGGAGAGATACACCATGTTAATAGCACTCATCTCTTGGTGGTAGACATGAATGGTTTTACCTTTTTAAATTTTATTTGTTTGTTTGTTAGTTTGTTTCATTGATTTACTTTTAGAGAGGGGAAGGGAGAGAGAAAAAAAGGAGAGAAACATCAACATGTGGTTGCCTCTCGCACACCCCCTACTGGGGACCTGGCCCACAACCCAGGCAAGTGCCCTGACTGAGAATTGAACCCGTGACCCCTCGGCTTGCGGGAAGACACCCAACTCACTGAGCCACCCCATCCAGGGCTGGTTTTGCCTTTTAATCAACATCAGAGTTTATGTTGTGACAGAGACCTGCAAAAATCATGTCTTAATACTACAGAAGTCAAAGAGACTTCAAGCCACTAGAGTCACAGGTTGGTTCTAAATGCCCTCCCACAAGCATCGCTCTTTCCATCAATGTGGTCCTACCTGGCACAAGAATTTGCTGGACAAACAGAACTGGACAGAATCATTTCTGGTGTTTCCTGAGACTCAGGAGCAGTCCGCAGGTCAGCTCTCTCCTTTGTAGGCATCTTCTCTTCTTGCTAGGTGCATTAAAGAAACAAAATCGATTTACCCCCTAACTAGAAAATGTTACCTATCTTCAATCTTTAGTCCCAAAATTAGCTTTTCCATACTTTCCCCTGGATACCTACTAACAAGATAAAATGTCTGTTCCCCAAAAGTTCCTTCCAATAATTTATGTTCCCAGTATAAACTGGAACTGTTGTAATCAACTGAGCAGTGCCAACCATACACAGAATTTCCTTAGTTAACTCCATTTTAATGGAAAATGACTAGAGTAAAGAGCTAAAGTTACAGATAACAAAACAATGGTTTAGAATATAACTAAGAAGTCAATAAATATCACATACCATAAATTCCATTTGAAGTCATCTGTTAAACTGCTTTCTTGTTCAATTTTGCTGCTATTAATTAATAGATAAGAAACTAAAGAAAACTCAAAATGGTGGAGGAAAAGGACTTTTTCTACGCTTTTACATTTCTTAAATTTGTTTCAATAAGCTTTAGAGTCTTATGTATTAAAAAAAAAAGAGGAATAACCTGATCAACTGTTCTTTCTTGCTGAGTAGTTTGAATTTGTTTTAGTTTCTTCTCCATCTCTTCAATTTGCTTCTGCATTTCTGCTCTCTTCTCTGCACTGGTCAGTAGCTCAGCTAGAAACAATAAAGTTGGCTGAGGCGTTTACTTCTTATAGCAATTCATTCTGTCAAAAACCATCTTTGGGGCTTCTGTCCTCAGCATATATGTTCATATTACAGATAAGAATGATGTAAGTGGTAGAACCCTCAAACTGAGGTCTCTTATTTATTCAGTCAATAAAAAATAGAGTATGTACCACATGCCAAGCACAACTCTGAGCATTTAAGTTTTGGTGGTGCGTAATACAAAGTCCTTGGTCCCGTGACATTAACATTCAATTTGGGGGAGGCAAACATACACACATATACAGTAACAAGAAAAAGCAATGTTAAAAATAAAGTAAAGTAAGTGATAAGAGAATGTATGACTGGGTTGGGAGATGGGGTCAGGGGCTGTTTAAGACCAGTGATAAGTGAAGATCATTCTAAGAAAGAAACTTTATAAAGCTATAATCCGAATGACTAGAGGCCCATCCCATGCGGATCCAGGGAAGATGACTGGTGAAGGGACGAACTGGCACACAGACCCTAACTCAGGAACAAGACTGCGTGTTCCAGGGTCACACTGTGCTCCAGGGAAGGCCTGCGTGGCGTGAAGCACCGGCAGAGGGAGGAAAGGAAGAGATGAGGCAGGAGAAGCAGGCAGAGGCCATGTCACGTGGGGTAAGAGTTTGTATTACATTCTAAGACAGTGAGAAACACTGGGGAATTTTAAGAAAAGAAGTAACATGATCTGATTTTTTAAAAAGATCATTTACTGTGAGCAAAACAGACTGTGGTAAGAAAGAGTGTTGAAAGTGCAGATAGAGTAGTCCAGATAAAAGATTGTGCTTTGGGTTAAGGTAATAATGGGAATGGGATAAATGAAAGATTTGGAGAATGCTGGGTGGTAAAGTTGATGGGCTTATTCACTAGTTGTGGGAAATAGTAAGAAAATAGTGGTCAAAAATGGCTTCTAGATTTTTTTGCTTAAATAACCAGGGTGCACAGCGATACCTTTCACTGAAATGGGGAATTACTGGTACATGTGTGTGCTGGGGTGTGGTTTGTGACAGAAATCAGTAATTCAGTTTTGGTTATGTTGAGTTTAAAATTTTTATTAGTATCAACAATAGATACGAGTCTTGAGTTCAGGTGAAATGACAGGGCTACGTAGATAAATTTGGGAGTCTATAGCTTATAAACAGTATTTAGTTCATTACCTAGAGATAGCTGTAGAAAGAAAAGAAAATTGGAATATTCCAGAACTTTATCCTGGGCCTCAGGAAGAGGTCGTCCTAAATGAGAATAGCAGTAAAGGAAACTGAGAAGTAATACACATCAACAAAGAAGCCAAGAGAAGGATTTCATAAAGAAGTTTTCATCAACTACCTAATGAAGCCAAGATCAGGGCAGAAAAAGCCAGCGGGTTTGGCTGAAAGGGGTTTTCTGGTGGCCATGACCAGACTGCTTCACTGGAACAGAGGGGTGCTTGAGGAAATAATAGGCAGTGAAGGTAATTACAATTCCCAAGAAATTTTGCTGTGAAGGGAGAAAAATGGGTAGTAGTAGCTAGAGAAGAATAAGGATAATTGAGGAAATTAAAAAAATAAAAAGAACTGGAAACATTAAAAGTATCTTTGTTTTAATGGTGAGAATGATTTAGAAAAAAATCACTGGAAGGGGAGGAAAAAAGAGCTACTCCTCCCATAGGAACAGAAAAATGTTAGTTTTAACAGAAAGAATGTTAAGGTGCACAGATCCGAATTATAGGACGTGGTAGATGTGGTAGAGGAAAACCGAGTTGCCACTACATTCCTTCCACTTTCCCAGGGAAGTATGATGCGAGATCATAGCTAAGGAGGATCAGAGACATAGAAGATTTGAAAATATGAAAAATATTAAATTAGTTGTTTAGCAGAAATTCAGCTACCAGGAAACTGCAGTAAGACTGCTAAGCACTGGTGAATACCAATTTGAGACCTGTGGTCATGAATTTAAAGCGAGACTTGTACACATAGTTGCATTTTTCTCCAGCTATTTTTAAACTACTTGGATGCAGACACAAACTGTGAGCAGATAGGTTAATTTAACCAGGGCTGAGGTTTCGCCAGGCGAATATAATGCAGTGACAGAGAGTTAAACAGGTAAAGAGTATTTACAAGGGAGTGATCACAATGATGAATCACTGACTCTGAGCTGGAAGAAAGGAAATCAGGACTGAAGGATGATAATAAACAGTACAAAATAAAATTGGTAGGGATGGATTAGTGATCCCAATAAGGCTAAAGAATTCCAGAAATGGAGTCCTAAAGCAAGTGAGCTGTAGGAGAAGGTAGTAGTCAAAGAAAAGAAACTTCAAAGGAGTTCCTGAGTGACAAGGCCAACAGTAAGACCAGGGCTGAGGCAGTGAGCAGGGCTGAGGAAGAGATCACAGGAGGTGTGCTGGCCACAAAACTGAGAAGCCAGAGCACTGGAAGGAGTAGGGGCAGAGGGAAGATACAGAGCTAGGTGCTTAGTCAATTAATGAATAATGGGGAGTGACCAAAGAGTCTCAGGTGAGAACACTAAGGAGGCTCAGGAGGTAGGATTAAAAAAAAAAAAAAAAAAAAAGACACAAATGTGAAAGAAACGAGAGGTTTTGAAAGAAGAGAAAAAGATGATTTGGAAGTAGCAATGGAAAGAAACAACCTTGTTTCTCTCCAGGCCCTGCCCATGGCCCCTCACTTCTAGTATTCCTACCTGACGGTGAGCACTCAGAGGCTGGTAGTCTTTGATGCCAGTTTCTAACAGTGACCAGAAACCACTTTATTATAGGCACGAGGATTTGTAAGAATGCCAACTACACAGCAGGGAAATCACATGTTCATGAACTAGATTCAGAGACCGGCTTAGGAAGTAGAATTACAAAACCCAGAGAAGTCTTTTTACCGATTCAAATCCCATGCAACCCTAACACAGGCCCTTTTCTGGCCTGCTGAAGATAGAATGCGCTGTCATCTTACAACTACACACCTGATGTGAGCTAGATCTGTCCCTTAGGAAAACAGCAGTTTTCTTTTTTTTTAATGCTGTTTTATTTATTTAAAATGTTGAAGTATAATTGCCACACAATGTTAGTTTCAGGTGTACAAGATAATTATTCCATATTTGTATATACTGCAAAATGATCACCACAATAAGTCTAGGTACCATCTGTCGCCATATACAGTTGCAAAAAATTTCTTTTCTTGTGATAACAGCTTTCAAGATTTACTCTCTTGGCAACTTTCAAATACACAACACAGCATTAACTACAGTTGCCTTGCTGCTCATTACATCCCCGTGACTTACTGTAGAAACGCAAGTTTGTGTCTTCTGACTCCTTGCCACTCATTTCGCCCACCTTCTTCCACCCCCACTTCTGACAACCGAACTGTTTTCTGTATGCAAGTTTGCTTGTTTTAAGATTCCACATGTGAGATCATACAGAATTCGTCTTTCTGTCTTATTTCACTTAGCGTAATGCCCTCGAAGTCCATCCATGTTATTGTAAATGGCAAGATTTCATTCTTTTTTGTTCCTGTTCTTTATCCATTTCTATATTCCATTTCCTTTATCCACTCATCTATCGATAGACACTCAGGCTGAAGGAAACACTAGTTTTTTATCTAAGCACCTAGTTCCTTTCCCAGCTCCTATTTGCCTACCCTCCCAGCCTACTTCTTTGTTATGGTGGTTCCCATTTTTATTTTTTTTTTTTATTTACTGAATTTAGAGAAAGACAAAGGGATGGTGTGTGTGTGTGTGGGGGGGGGGGGGAGAGACAGACCTAGAGAGAAAGACATCGACATGTTGTTCTACTTATTTATGTGTTCATTGGTTGATTCTTATATGGGCCTTGACTAGGGGTTCAACCTGCAACCTTGGCACATGGGGATGACACTTGAACCTACTCAGCTAACCAGCTAGGGCCTGGGTAGTTCCTATCTTTTAAAAGCCTTGCTCAACTACTCCCTTGCTTCCTAACCATTACTCCTCTCCTACCTAGATACATAGGTTCCATTTTTCAATACATTATTTGAGCCTAGAGCACCTTTGTCAGTCTTGGAAGGCACTAATTGATACAATGAATGAGGGCAATGCCAAACTTACTAATAAGTCTGCTTTATAGAAGCTTGCTTCTAAACTGTCACCTGGAACTCAGAAATAATTCTTCCTTAAGTAAATTGTAAGTAATGGTTAAGTTTCCCAGCTTGCCTTACATATGAGGTCTGTCAGGAAAAAGTCCAGCCATTGTTAATATAATGAGAATGGTTTATGCAACATCTATGTAACCTGGTAGCCAAGGAGAGTGGACTGGAATGCTCATGCGTGAACAATGACCACTTCACTGTATTGACCGCACCACTTCACTTGGTGTGGTAGATGCTGTTGAGTGAGCATGTGTACTGTGGGGCTATTGCATTCAAAATGACTGAGTGAGTACAGCAACAAACCTACATCAAATTTTGTGTTAAACTTGAACTTTCTTCTGAGGAAATTATCCAGATGATTCAGAAGGCCACAGCTCTGGGCAACGGGTGAAGGGCAACTTCATCATGACAAGGTGCCCACTCATGTATCATGTCTCGTTCAGAGTTTTTTAGTGAAACACCAAATCACCCAGGTGACTCAGCCCCCCTAGAGTCCAGATTTGGTGCCAAGACTTCTGGCTGTTCCTAAAACTAAAATCACCTTTGAAAGGGAAGAGATTTCAGACTGTTGATGAAATTCAGAAAAATACGACGGAGCAGCTGATGGCAATTGGGAGAACTGTGTGAGGTCCCAAGGTGTCTACTTTGAAAGGGACTGAAGCGTCATTGTCCTATGTACAATGTTTCTTGTATCTTCTTTAATAAATGTCTCTATTTTTCATATTACATGGCTGGACACCTTCTGGACAGACTCTGTTTACCATATCCAGTTAAGTGAGCTGAGTTATGTTAGTAAGTTATTCTTAATATATGTGTAGAAATATTTCTTTCTTCTTTCTCGGTATAGATTGTAGTCAAAATATCTAAATGGATTAAACTTATTTTTGGACCCTGCCCCACCTCCTTTCCTATACTGTCTTGTCCCTCATCTTCTGATGCCTAAAGCTCCAAATACTACACTTCAATAGTTTTCAGCCCATTCTGTACTACCTCTCCCCAAGTACCCCAGGCTCCAAAACAGAACAGCTTCCCATTTTCCCAAAATTCTAAATTTCTCAATTTACAGTGAAACTTCCCTTAAATTAGAAAGAAGATAATGTCTTTAACAAAACAATACAAATAAGTATCATCTAAGTGACTGAAGTGTGACTGGGTATGTTAACCTAAATAAGCCCTGGGAGAAATTCCAGGTAGAGTATCAAAAGTCGAGTGAAATATTTCAGGCAACATGAGGAAAGTACTGAATGGGGAGGCATGGCACGTGTATGTTCGCGCATCAGGGGTCACAGCTGTCTGCCTATTGCATCAGTGAAGACAAACTCTTCCTGTACTTCAGAGCTTCTTCTTCTTTTTGAACAGACTTAGTTGCTTAGTTTTTCCACCCTGGGGTCTCCATGGAAAGCAGCAATGGGAATTCAGCTTAAATAGAGAGAAAGAAATAGCACAAACCACAGAAGCATCACATAAATATACAATGGTGCAATTTCCTTAGACTTAATATTAACTCAACCTTCCTACAACTAAGTAATTTCGACAAATTTGAACTAGATCAACACTCTTACCTTCCCTTTTCTCTTTCAATTTCTTCCGGAAAACCTCAGCCCGGATCTCTTCGAAGGAGAACTCCCCCACCCCTGCGTAAATCTTCTCCTTGCAGTACATCCTCTTCTCTTTCTTCTCCGCAGACACTTGCTGATGGCTCTGCACTCTCTGCAGGAGATCCCCTTCTTCCTTTCCAGGCTTTCTTGTGCTTAGAACATGGTTTATACTGGGTTCAATTTTGCATGGTGTCCTAAAAGAAGCAAAATAATTATTATTCACAATACAGCCCAAATAAACTTTTTCAGAAACATGTTTTCATAACACAGGGACAACATTAGCAGCAAGACTATATATGATTGATTAAAAAAAACAAAAACAAATAAGGTTGAGAAAAGAGACTAAAAATAATTTACATGAGTCATTGACAATTATGTTCTAAGTACTACTTTGTTATGACGAGGAAGGAAATTAACCATAAGTTAGGGTCATCAAATAACTTATATTCCTTATAGGAGAAAAATATCATAATATAATTTCTTAATCAAACCCATATGCAATACAGCCCATTTCCCACATTTTAGCACTCAAAAGAATTAGAGTCAGGAATATAGCATTTAAGGAACTGATGGTATGAAGTTCAATGTTCTCAGCTGAAGAAGAAAGAGAGAGATAATATAGGTCGAAAAGAATGAAGCATAAAGAACCTCACTCAAGATAGGACAGGTGTTAGATGAATACTGGCTATGGATCAGAATGACGTATATACCTTTTATTTTCTTATATACCTTCTTACAACTAAAGATACTTGGTCCTTACCCCAGGTCCACTAACTCAGAGCCTTCAATGATAGGGTCTAAGCATCTACATACTTAAAAGGTTTCCTCAACTTGCTTAACCTGATAAAGAACATCATCTTTAATGATAAAAGATAGAATGCCTCCCCAGTTAAGATCAGGAACAATATAAGAATGTCCATTCTTGCTACACATTGTACTGGAAGTTCTAGCCAAGGCAATGAGGCAAGAAAAATAAATAAAAGGCAACCAGATGGGAAAGGAAATAAGTAAAGTGATCTCTATTTGCAAATGACTTAATCTTATATATAGAAAATCCTAAGAATCCACTTAAAAACTATTAGAGCTAATAAATAAGTCCAGAAAACAAGTAATATATAAAAATCAATAGTATTTCATATACCTTCGATGAACAATCTGAAAACAACATTAAGGAAATAATTCTGTTTATTAATAGCATCAAAAAGAATAAAATACTTCAGAAAAATTTTTTTAAAAGGCAAAACTATAAAGACAACATAAAGATTACTGGTTGCTAGGAATTCAGTAGAAGGGTGGATAAATAAGGTAGATGGAATTTTTAGTTAAGTGAAAATATTCTGTAGGATACTGTAATAATAGATGCATAACATTCACTTGTTAAAACCCATAAAAATGTAAAATACATTAGAGTGAACCCTAATGTAAACTATGAACTTTAATTAATAACAACTTATCAATAATGGATTAATTCATAACAAATATACCACACTAATGCAAGATGTTAATAATAGGCACAATTGCCCTGGCTGGTGTGGTGGCTCAGTGGATTGAGAGCCAGCCTGTGAACCAAAAGGTTGTTGGATCAGTTGCCAGTCAGGGCACTTGCCTGGGCTGGCCAGGGCCCCAGATGGGGGCATACAAGAGCAGCTGATTGATGTTTCTCTCCCTTTCTATAAAATCTTCAAAATGCTCTACTGGATAGCAAAATAAAATAGTGAGTTTAAAAAAAATAGGGACAATTGAATGAGGGGTGGAGGGACTATATGGGAACTCTCTGTACTTTCTGCACAATTTTTCTGTAAACCTAAAACTGCTCTAAAAACTAAAGTCTAGGCTTCTGGCCAAGATGGAATCATAGGTGGATGCACCCGTACCTCTACCCACAACCAAGATAGGAACAACAATTTAGAAACAGAACAACATCCAGAAATGACAGAAAATTGATTTAAATGGAAGTCGGACAACCAAGAAGTTGAAATAGACCTGTTCATCCAGACCGGTAGGAGGGGCGGAGTCGGGCAGCTGGGCGCAGGTTGCAGCATGGAAAGCAGAGTTGGGACCGGGCACAAAAGGCATCCAAGGGTGCATAAGGCATCCGGGGCACGCAAGACCGCAGCAGGTAGACCCTGAGTGCACTTGCAGCAGCTGGCAGGCCCCAGCAAAGGGGTGGCACCCGGCAGACCCAGTGAGGCAGCAATTGTAAAGCAAGGCAGTGCGCGCAACTCAGGATCCCAGTGCAGGGAAATAGAGCCTTGGGACACTGATCGCGGACGCCTGTGGAAGGTGAGGAGCAGGAGAGACACCCAGCCTCACAGGAGAGGTCCTTGGAGGTCCCACAGCGTGCACAAGCCCACCCACACAGGAATTGGCACCCGAGGGGCCCAGTTTGCTTGGGGGAAGCAGCAGAAGGGACTGAGGTCCCACGGAGAACAGAGCAACCATCATTATTCCCTCTAGACCCTGCCCCCACATACAACGTCACAACCCAGCGACTAGGGTGACCCGCCCTGGTGAACATCTAAGCCTCCGCCCCCTACTGTAACAGGCGCGACCAGACCAAAAAAAAAAAGAGAGAGAGAGAGAGAGAGAGATGGCTCAAACAGAAGAACAAATCAAGGCCCCAGAACTCATCCTTTTAAGCAACCGAGAAATAGCCAACCTATCAGATGCACAGTTCAAAGCACTGGTAATCAGGAAGCTCACAGAATTGGTTGATTTTGGTCACAAATTAGATGAACAAATGCAGGCTACGATAAGAGAAATGAAGGAAAATGCACAGGGAATCAATAGTGATGGGAAGGAAACTGGGACTCAAATCAGTGGAGTGGACCAGAAGGAAGAAAGGAACAACCAAACAGGAAAGAATGAAGAAACAAGAATTCAAAAAACTGAGGAG